>CM060088.1:17609871-17748653 GCA_030522485.1 Stenchaetothrips biformis
GGGCCCTGAACCACAATGCGCACACATAGTCACGAAATCGCTATGGATCGAGAACCATAACCATGCACATTTTCAGAGGGGTGAAGCACTCAGCTTTCTGGTGTGCATATTACATGAGTACGAGTGAGTTCACCCTCCAACACTCTTGAGTTTAAAATTTGCATCAATTCTTGGCTTTACCAAGCGCTTCAAACGACAAAATACGCCAAATCATGCACAAATTTTGAAAATGTTGCTCATTTTAAACTTGTGAGTACACTAAAGCATAAGCTACAGGCTGAAGGAGGAGCCGTGCCGTACCGGAGTCACGATGTCCGTCCTTAAAAGCAAGTGCAACTTACCTTGCAATTTCGTGGCGAATTGCAGCCATCATTGAACGCGTGCCGACCCTCATGCACGCCACCTCCACTGTCCTCCGGAACTCTCGCCGCAGTGCGAACAACACATCCGGTATGCAGTCCGGTGTGTGGGCGGACACCATGTGGAAGTTGGTTCGCGTCTCGTTCCGGTCGGACAGCGCGCGGCCGGTGCACTGATCTCTGATACACCGGTACTTGAGGTGGTGCACCAGCTCCTTGTTGAAGTAGTAGTAGTACCCGTCTCCATTGTGGAACACCCAGGAGCCGGCTCGCGTGCCGGGAAACCGCGAGGCGGGAACCATGCCCTTTGCGACCTACCGCCGACACGCCAGAACTACCACTGGTGCCTGGCCGCGGCGCTGGCCCCCACGCCGGGGCTGGTCCTGGGTTGAGAGGGGATGGTTTTCCGCGAACCACAGCGGGCACGTTCAAAACTTGCATGTGTCCCTCCAGCCTTCGTCCCAGTTCACAGATGTCGTAAAGAAACTCCGAACGCAGCCAGCAACGAGCCGGCAGCGCTCGGCTTGCCGGCGCTGGGCTGTCGGGCGGTGGCGGCTTTCGTACCCTTCCTTTTTTCTTCTCGCCGCGAACCGAACACCGCGATAACAACAAGAGCCACCTCAACAGGACGCGGCTAAAAGTGACGCCCGAGGCCGCGCGGCAGCGGGGACGTGTTCAACAACACCTCTGGCAAGAAAATTTTACAATTACTAAATCTCGCGAAAATGTGCTAAATTGTCTCTAAGCAGGGGGCGGCAACGGCCTGGGGAGCGCGTGAAACCATGCGGTCGCTCCGATTCAGGGGTTGGGGCCTCCTTCGAGATCTTTAAAACTAGGGTGTAGTTTGAAAAACGCTTTACATAGATCGAAAGAGCATGAAATTTAGGGTAATATAGATGTATTGCCACTCTCAATCCTGCAATACTTTTCCTTGAGAAATCATAGCGAAAACACCAAAAAGTACAATAAATCAAGAAATGTAGGATAAACATGAAGGCATTCACCTTGATGTAAACGCTTTCTCTGTTGATCTAAGTTGCATTCAGAGTTTTAACTCGGGCAATACGCCTATGTTACCCTAAATTTTATGCTCTTTCGATCTGTGGTAAGCGTTTGACAAACGACGGCCTAGTTTAGAAGATCTCGGAGAAGGCTTAAACCCCTGCACCGAGCGACCGCATAGCTTCACGCGCTCCCCAGGCCGTTGCCGCCCCCTGCTCTAAGGCTCACGCCAAGACAACCCGAGGTGAAATGCTCTGCGTGCAATTGCGTGCGTCTTGCGTGCGTTTTGCGTGCATCTGCGTGCATTTGTGCGTGCTGAGTGCGTGCTCAGTGCGGGCGTATGCGTGCAAATGCGTGCGCGCCCCCGCTCTCCTGCGTGCGATTGCGTGCGAAGTCGTGTCGGACACGGCGCCGGCCTGTTTGAGCGCCTGGAAGGTACGCAACCACTCTGAACGGGAAGTGTTCTGGTTGCATAGCGACAGGCTGATCGTACGAGCCGAGCCGAGCCGTGCGGAGCCGAGCCGGGGAAGCGGAGCGTCGCGCCGCCCAGCTGATTACACCCCCCTCCCTTCTCCTCTTATCGACCTCGCGTCTGCAAGTGCATGTTTACAATTTTGATTTTTACAATTGTTTTCCTTTTCTGTCTTTGGCTTCTTGAGGCATTGAATGTTGCTTGGCGCCGACTGACAAGGCATTTAGTTGTGTTTCAATGGTGTGCTAAGCTAATGCATTCGCTTCTGCTTTCAGGCTTCCAGCATCTGCATGTGGTGTACTGTTAGACAGGTTAGCAGACCATTCTTCCTCACAGCTGGAAAGATAGCAACTCCTTCCCATGTCCACCTTTGCCAGGCAAGCATAAGGTTTGTGCGAAATGAGTTTTTCTTATCTGGTGCATCCAAATTTTCACCCGCTACTTCTTCCCGCACCAATTCAAAGTCGCCTCCTACTACATTCCATGATGTTCACCAACTTTCAACAGTTTTATTTTGAGTTTGTGACTCCGTGTTTCAGTTTCCAACCCTTGGTCCCAAGCTCTGTCCGAGTATCTCTGTTGGCGTTCTGCGTGCAGCATTTGTTTAGCTCATAAGTATTTTTGTTGCAATCAACACTGAAAGTTCAAAATATACACTGCAATTCAAAGGGTGAGACGTCTCACCAATTTTCGGTGATACAAAAAGTCTCACCGAAAAAAAGTCATACACGAATGTATCACCGAAAAAAAGGTCGTACACAAATGTATCACCGAAAAATGGTCAGACATCAGTGAGATGGACCCTTGTTTTCCTGAGTGAGTATCACTCTTTTTCGGTGATACATTTGAGTACGACCTTTTTTCGGTGATACATTCGTGTACGACCTTTTTACGGTGATACACTTTAGTATCACCCTTTTTCGGTGAGACAGTTCTGTCTCACCCCTCAGATGGTGAGATGTATCACCTTTTGATTTACAGTGTATATTAAATAAAGTATTGAGTATCTTGTGCTTGCATCAACCTTCTCATGCAGCTTCGTAAAATGAAGTTGAGGGGGGGGGTGAATCTTTTCGTTTTTCTGTGCACATTCTAAGTTCCTGCTCTGTAGCCTCGACGCGTTTTTAACGGATTTGGCGGTGAGCTGCCCACCGTGCCTCGCCGGCGCTGGTCCCGGAGTAATACTTTGCTTTTTGAGGTGTATGCCACTCTTGCATTACGTTCGTCGGCATCCTGGGCACCCAGTGCAGGGGTTCCCGGCGGCCCGTGTCGTGCCCGAGGTGATGCCGAACTCATCAAGCTACGGACCGACCGTCCGTCGAACGTCGTTGTCAGCTCTGCTTAGCTGCGCCGGCAATAAGGTTCGACAGGGGATGGACCCAGTCTCACGTCACAAAAGACTACCCCCTTCACTGAGAAAACCTTACAAACTATTTTAGGCCTTACAAAGAAAAGCAGTTTGTTATAACAAAGTATTTTGAGCCTACGTAAGCTTACAAAGAAAATACTTCGTAATTTACGAACTATTTCTTCACTGAAAATGTTACGGTCGGACACATGGCCAAATTATGGCGTGACAAAAAGTCACGCCAAAAATTGGCGTGACGGGAAATTCACGCCGAAAAATGGCATGACGTGTGAGTCACGCCGTCATGTGGCGTGAATGGCAGTGCGTTTTACGAGAAAAGTCATGCCAAAAACCGGCATGACAGGAAATTCACGCAAAAAATTGGCGTAATTTCTGAGTCACGCCGATTTTGGGCATGACTTTTGATCATGCCGTTTTTTGGCGTGACACTTTTTTCACGCCCCTAAAACGGCACGAAGTCACGCCGATAGATTTTCAGTGTTCGTATAACAAAGTAAATTAGTTTGCATTATGTATGCTCCAAATACTTCGTAAGGTTTTAAGCGTGTTTAATAGGACAACAATCTGTTGCAGTGGCAGGGAACCTCCCGAGGGCAAGGCGCCTGTAGGCCCTAGGGTAGGCCAGCCCGCAACGCATACGTGTGCTAATGAGTTGGGGTTGCCTAACCCCTAGGCGGTTAGGTTGACACGCCAATGGACGTCAGTTCGCTAGGGAGCTCAAATTTCAACACCATCAAGGTGCAAACGATAGAATTTTTGTGTTTTAGGGTCAAGCGTATCCGAGCCGAGCTATTATTCGCAAACAAATGCGGGTCTCAGTGTTTCCTCAGCGATGTAGTTGGAAGCATGACTTGTGCGGCTGAGTCTAGATGCCTAGGCTAGGCGCATAGTGCAAGGGCATGGCCCCGACCGCTCCTCTCGGGGCATCTTGCCACCGAGCCTTCCTACGACCCGCAGCACGCGGGGCCCCTCCACGGCCCTCACCTACGCGCAGAGACCCCCGCCCCCCTGGGTCCCCACCGCGCAGCAATGTTCCGATGTAAGTTACGACCGTTAAAAAACGTTAACGCTAACGCTAACGTGAAAGCAGATGATACCAATGTTTATTTCAATGTATGTTTGTTTATCATTTAATTAAGAAAAAAAAAAGTAGTTTTAATTTTCTAATTGTGTTTGATGTATTCATGTCTACGCATGTGTGCCCACAATGATATGCCTAATACACTGGTAGAAAAAAGTACGGAAAAAGTACGGAACATGTCTGGTCAACAATTTGCCTGGACCGTCCGTACTTGCCAAGTACGGAACTTTCTGTACTTTTTTCCGTACCCGTTTACACGAGCTTATATGGGACAGGTACGGACGTTCCGTACTTGCGTCCGTATTTCCGTTCTATATTCTTCCGTACAAAAGTACAGAAATTTTTACAGTGCACCACTTGTGTTGGGTATCATTCTCTTTGTTTCAACGCGAGGATGCACAATATGATGGCCAATCACATGAATACTCAATACCCGTAAAAGTTGTTTTCTGTACTAGCGCGGCATCGGCGCAGCGACCTGCACTTGACACTCCAGCCTCGGCGCAGCGTCCGGTCACGAAAAGCAGCCGAGCTTCGTCAGTCGACACTCCAACATAAACAAACAAGAGCAGCGCGGCGCAGCGCAGCGCAGCACTCTGCGCCACTTGTAACCAGACGCCGCGCATCCGTTCCGCCCTAGTACCAATGCGAACTTTTGCGGGCATCAGTTAAATACACTGCAAAAAAATTCCGTGTTTTGGTACAGAATATGTACAGAAAATGGGGTACAGAAAAGGTACGGACCTTCCGTACTGGTTCTCTGTAGTCCCCATAAGGATCTCAATGTAAACTGCTACAGAAAACATGTACAGAACCTCCGTGGTTGGCAAGGTAACGGACGGTCCAGGTAAAAAAATTGACCATACATTTTCCGTGTAATTTCCTGTACTTTTTTCTATCAGTGTAGTTGAATGGATGCCGAATTATGCATCCTCACGTTCCGACGAGAAAAATGATACCAAATAAGACTAGGATAGCGGCACGGGCGCGGGCGAGCCGAGGTGAAATGCTTTGCGCGAATGCGTGCATTTTGCGTGCAATTGCGTGCTTTTGCATGCCCTAGTGCGTGCTTAGACCGAGCGTTTGCGTGCAAAGCGAGTGTACGGTTCGAACGCGCCGCCGACGCCGCTCTTGTGCACGCCAATGCATGCGAATGCTTGCCCGGCGCGGGCAATGCAAGCGCGCCGCTGCACTTCACTGCCAGGGTCCTATGCTTTCGCGCCCCGCGAGAACACGCGCTGCGCTGCGACCGCGACCTTGGGTAGTGAAAGCAGGTAGGACCTGATCGGGTTTCGACCGGGAGGAGGCTGCAGTATGGTCTGAGTGAAGTGGCCGGCTCGACCTCCTGCACCACCGCGCTGCAAACTGGCACACTGTTTTAATGTGTGCCTGCATGCACTGCACACTGCTCTAAAAAGTGTGCCTGCGAAGCACACCGTTCGAAACAGTGTGCCAAAGACCCATGCAGCATCAGCCAGGCACACTGTTTGGAACAGTGTGCCTGCTGGCACTCGGTTTAGAGCAATGTGCATACAGGCAAATATTTTTAACAGTGGGCCATGCACACTGCACACACTTGCGTTTGCGTAATTTGGCTCCCTTCCTCATTTCCCCAGCCTCTTTACCCACCTCACAGCCCCGTGAGGATTTCGGCAACAGGTGCTGCTAGAAGGGCATGAAGGGTTATTCTCGGAATGGGGTCGGTGAGACAAAGCCAACGGTAAACGGTGCTGGTTTGGAGCTATTTGGAGACGTTTGGCTCCGGGTTCAAATGCAGGTAGGTTATGTTGAGTCCAAAATTTGTATTCCGTGTTAAGCGTTTAAACCGAGGTTTAAACGCAGTCAGACTCCCGTATGAATGCCGCAGAAGTCCAACACTACTTAATTTCTATTTCCAGTAGCTTTTGAAAAGCTTTTCAATAGCTTTCGAAGGTGCTGATGGCATGAATGAGGTCTGTTCGAACCCGACCTAGGTTGAAAATCCCGTTTGGGTTGAACGTAACGAAATCTCCGAATTTTAAAATGTACGGGACGGGCTAAGGTTGCCGATTTGTGTCGCCATTCTCCCGCAAGGTCCGCGTTCGGATCACCTGCTGAAGGCACGCTGGACTAGCTCGGCTCCGCACGCCTCGGCTTTCCAGTGACTATGCACCCAGAACACCTCCGAACCGAGGGGTGCGCTCTCACGGTTGCGCAGGGTGCCGCGTTGGCCGCTTCGCTCAGCTGATACTGCAGCCTCCCGGTCGAAAGCCGATCAGGTCCTACCCGAGGTCCTACCTGCCTACGCCACCCAAGGTCGCGGTCACAACGCAGCGCGTGCTCTTGCGGGGCGCGAGAGCACAGAACCCTGGCAGTGAAGTGCAACGGCCCGAGCGCCCTGCGCTTGCATTGCCCGCGCCGGGCAAGCATTCGCATGCATTGGCGCGCACACTGGAATTGAAAGGGTGAGACGTCTCACCAAATGGCGGCGATACAACAAGTATCACCGAAAAAAGGACGTACACGAATATATAACCGAAAAAAAGCCGTACGCAAATGTATCACCGGAAAAAGGTCAGTGAGATGGGCCCTTCTTTTCCTGGGGCAGTATCACCCTTTTTGGCCCGTCCCGTATTATTTATGAAAATAAATATCGGAGGACGGGCATATAGTATGATGCGTGCTGTCCGTCCGTCCGTTCGTCCGTCCGTCCGTCCGAGGTCTTCCCGTGGTCCGATCTTCACCAAATTTGGTATGCAGCCTCCTAGGGTGAACCTAAGAACCACCCGGTGACAGCTTTTTCGATCCGAGCCCCAGGGGCGCTGCTGCAGGTGCATCATGGTTTACATGGTGTACAGGAGGATCTCTGCAACGGAGGCCGCTAGAAGGGCATGTAGGGGTATTTTTGGAATCGGGGCGACGAAATAAGGACAACGGTGTTAATTTCGAGCCGATCGGAAAAGTTTGGGCCCAAGTTCGAATCCCGGTGGGGTAAAAATACGATCAAAATTTTCGACTCGAGTTGGACATTGTTTCATATGTTTTCGGGGGTGCTGACAACGAAAATGAGATCCATTTTGACCCCAGACTCAGGTTCGAGCCCCGGTGGGGTAAAATACGACCAAAATTTTCAAGTCGAGCTGGGCATTGTTTCGTATGTTTTTGAGGGTGCTGATGACGAAAATGGCATCCATTTTGACCCCAGACCCACTTACGAATCCCGGTAGGGTCAAATGCGACCAAAATTTTTCCTTTTTGACCCCGAACTGGACCCAGGCGGTCGAGTGCCGTTTCCGTCACATACGACCCTAATCTTTGTTTCGAGGTAGACATTGTTTCATACGTTAAGGGTGCTGATGACGAAAGTAACATCTATTTAGTTTCCGACAGAGATTCGCATCACTATGGGCTAAAATACGACAGCAATTGCGAATGTTTAAAATGTACGGGACGGGCCAAAGTTGCCGATTAGTATCGCCACTTTCCCTGTTATTTGGTGATACATTTGTGTACGACCGTTTTTTCGGTGATACATTCGTGACGGTGATACATTTTAGTATCACTCTTTTACGGTGATACATTTTAGTATCACCCTTTTACGGTGATACATTTTAGTATCACCCTTTTACGGTGAGACAGTTCTGTCTCACCCCTCAGATGGTGAGATGTATCTCTATTTGATTTACAGTGCACGAGTGCGGCGTCGGCGGCGCGCTCGAACCGTACACTCGCTTTGCACGCATTAGCACGCACTAGGGCATGCAAAAGCACGGAAAGCATGTCACCTGGAGCACCTCTTGGACCTGCAGACCGCAGCACACTAAATGTACAATTTTGTACGAAACATCACAGTTTTTTGTGCAGATGAACTTTTCGTACAAATTTCCGTACAAAATCGCGTACAAAATTGTACGAAAAGTTCATCTGCACAAAAAACTGTGATGTCTCGTACAAAATTTGTACAAAAACATTTAATGTGAGGGCGAGTAGCGAGGGTGGCAGCCGGTGGCGGAATGCTGCTGCCACGACTCGTCGCCGGGCCGGCGGGACACTTACGGCCTTGAAATTGGCCAGCAGCATTCTTCTGGTGGGCCGGAAGGGGTGGGGGACCGTCACCAAGGACGCAGGTCCACACCGCAATGAAAGAGGCCAAATTTTTTTTTTCCTTCAGAAATTTGATGATGGCTTTGCTGACTCTTGCGTCATTTAATGAGGTAACACCAGTGCCAATTTCGAACTTCTAACACGCTCGTTTAAGCTGCCGCAGATCAGAGAAGATGTTGCGATTAGAAGTGCGCACATTGGTGATGCACTTGGGTAAAATGAGGCCTGGTTGCCTATGGCACTCCTTGCTGCGGCCATTGGTGCGTGGCCGTCTGAGCGCTCAGTGACGGTACCCCGCTCAAATCGGCCAACCACAAGAACTCTTCTGGCGTGTAACGGTCGTGTAACGTTTGCTGTGCGAGTGGAAGGGGTATGGGCCAGCGTAATGCCGCGTAACTGGGGGGGGGGGGTCAAAAGATGTCCCAAACTGCTTCACGTAATTGACGGACGGCCCCTGGGCACGGGTGAACAGTCTTCCTGCTGTCCAGAGCAGCCGTTGGGGACACGCCGGCGGACGTGGTCGCGACGCCGCTGACTCAGCATCTCCCCCTTCCCCCCTCGCCGGCGGCGGGCCTAAGGCACTCAAGTTCGTAAGGCAAGGGGGGAGCGGGGGGCCGCCACCACCGCCAGGAGCAGTGGTACCGCCGCGCGGCACGGCAGTGCGCGCCAGCCAGCCAGGACGAACGTCCGCGTCGCCCCACCGCGCCGCGGCGCCGCGCTTTGGCGCGCTTATCACTCGCGTGATTCGTGCTCCTGCAGTCACCGTATTTCGGCTGCAGTTTTCAAGGCGCTTTAAGTGGTAGTGTGTGCTTCTTTATGGGGATGAGTTTGTGTTTTTTCGTTCGACTGCACTCCGGCATGGAGTCATGCCAGTCTTCGGAAGTCCTGGCTCCACGGCCAGCGAGCGACGCCGATCTCAACCTGCAAGCAATTCAGCTGGATTTCTTTCAAAAGGTGGGTCGACAGTTTTAGCATGGACTTCAAACAGTTTAAGTATTACATTGCTGTACAGTGTGTGCTTAGCGCGGTGCTCAGCACTTGTGCGAGATTACACTACAAGATCTAATGTGTGCTTAGTACAAAGCTGTGGGAGCGTACTTACAAGCACACATTTATAGATGTATGCTTGGCAAGCACACAGCTATAGATGTATGCTTTCCCAAGCACACTTTTATCCCACCCATTAAAAGGCAGACTCATACAGCTGTGTACTTGGCCAAGCATACACCTGTAGCTAAGCACATAACCGTGCCGTGTGCATTTCATGCGTATGCTCAATCTCGTTCCAAGCTATGCTTTGATCACGTTATTGGTAAACGCGCATTCGCATCGGGTCTTTTAATCTCGGCGCTAGGAAACTTTTCGTGGGGCACCATCTGTCCGAGTTATTCAAATGCGTTTGTAAGAATTATTTTTCATTAATTAGGTCGCATTTGTTTCGCAGGGCTTCGAGTGATTTCGACACTGCTGTTGCGGCGTTCGTTGAGAAGAGATGCTCCATCTGGATCACCGTTTGGTTCCGCGCAGTCCAACCAGCCCGACCCGGATGTCAGCCTCCATCAACACGCACAAGCTGCGGCGAACCGCGTTCGTATGAGTCGAGTCTTTTTCACAACCGAACCAGCATCTTGTTATAGGTCCCGATGAGTTAGTTTCAGACGTCAATCAGGCACACACTGCTAATCCAAGTGTGGACCAGGTCCACGCGAGGTAGCGTGGACCACGATGGTCCACGCTAGGAAACGTGGACCACGAATGGTCCACACCAGGAAACGTGGACCAAGTGTGGTCCGTGTCCGTCCGGTTCACGCTTTAAAGCGTTGAACTAATACGCCAGCCACACTTCCAAGTGTGGACCACGGCTTGGTCCACGTTTCCTAGCGTGGACCATTGGTGGTCCACGTTTCCTAGCATTGAATATTCGTGGTCCACGTTTCTTAGCGTGGACCGTGGACCTGGTCCTCACTTGGATTTGCAGTGTAGTTACGCTTGGTGTTTCCCTTGTAGCGCGTTAAAATTTAAAGTAACTCAACGCAACTCAAGCGAAAACTTAGCATGAGTGGACGCAGTTTGCCTAGGCCCTATAAACTGCGCTCAACCTTTCTCAGAAAGCGTTTGACTTTATACCAACATGTTTCCCACGGAGAGATGACATGTGTGTTGTAAATTACGCTACAATTTAACGTACGTCGAGCCAAGTTAAAACTGATGAAACATAAAGTTACTTCAGGATTGTTCTTGAAAA
The DNA here is from genome assembly GCA_030522485.1 of Stenchaetothrips biformis. Classification (NCBI taxonomy): domain Eukaryota; kingdom Metazoa; phylum Arthropoda; class Insecta; order Thysanoptera; family Thripidae; genus Stenchaetothrips; species Stenchaetothrips biformis. The sequence continues at coordinate 17,620,483 of CM060088.1, forward strand.
GGATCTGAGTAGTGGATGATTTGTGTGATCATAAGGAAGTTTCGCTAATTTTATGTCGGTTGCAGGATTATTTGCCGTGCTGTCAGCGTTTGAGCGCAGTTAAAACGACGTCCAGATTCGCCCCGATTGTCCAGAGACCACCGTTCTGCACGGCAAAGGCAGCCGCTAGCTGCGTTACCGAGACCGAGGTAAAAGATTTTCTCCAACAATTTGACTTTATTCTGTTGTTCATGTCATGCATGCTCCAGGATAAAGCGTATTTTGTACTCTGCAAAGTCAAGTGTGTGTAGAGTCAACGAGAAGGTACACACCTCTTTGCCGCATGCATGCAGCAAGCTAAGTGTATGCCTTGTGGGTGACTCCATGTAGCGCAAGTTTGACTCACGCTCAAGTTTGTGAATTAATTCGCTGCCGGACGCGCGCGTGTGTGTGTGTGTGTGTGTTAGTGTTAAGTATACACTTGAGTGTTCTGAGTATGTGTGCGCGCTATGTGAGTGTGCTTACACTGCAAGAAAAATGACGTGTAAACACCGTTAATTAATTACCAGTTTTTCCCGTGAGCCAAACCCAGTGTTCACTGAGAGCAAAACCAGTATTTACCGTGATTTTTACAGTAAATACCGTGATTGGTCTTAAATCACGGTAAATACTGTTTTTGGCTCACAGTGAACACTGGGTTTGGCTCACGGGAAAAACTGGTAATTAATTAACGGCGTTTACACGTCATTTTTCTTGCAGTGTAGTATACAGTTAAGTTTCTAATACCGGTACACTCTAGGCTTGGAATCCAAGGGATGCTTTGGCTCCATTTCTAAGGGGTTTTCAGGAGTTTTCAACTTTTGAAGTTAACGAAACGGGCAGTGTGAGACAAAAACGGAAACTCAACCTCTCTGGGAAATAAAGGCATGACACCCTTGGACTCCAAGGAGGCGAGTTAAGTCAAAGTAAAAACAAAAGGCATTCCGTGCCATGAAGCGGAGGTCTTGTGTCATCCTTTATAACAATTTTGGCTGAAGTGACCAAACCAATAAAAGTTGGAGGTTGCGTTAATACAGTACTAAATCTTAGGTGGAGGCACGATAAAATTTTGCTGAACCCATTTGTGAAAGGCAAATCCTTCTTTCATTGCAGGAATCGGGAAAGCGTGTTTGTGCGACGTGGGATCATCGACGCTCAAGATCATCGACGCCCGGCAGCAGCTGCAGGCCCAGACATTCTTTTTTATTTTCAGGTGCGTTTCGTTTCAAACTGCTAAGGCTACTTACCAACCCTTTTTTTAATATGTTTATGCGTCTCAAACCGCACTGAGCTTCCCATTTAACGAACCACGGGTTTCACAATCAAACGATAAAAACCTTTAAAATTCCTGTTCAAAATTCAAGATGTTCGCAACTCATTTTTTGTCACTTAACCCGTTCTAAGGTGTCAAATTTTACATTTTTGCTCAGTTGCCTCCCCCTCGCCTGGCAGTTAGTAGGGTCAGGGTCTAACTACTTTGAGAGCTGATGGTTTTTCTTCTTATTTTTTCAGGGGGAGGGAGATATTCAACTTTGCCCACCGGACCATCAAGACAGCGGCTCATCTCGCACGCAGGCCATTGAACTGAACACCTTCAGGAGCAAAATATTTAAGGCTGACCTGAGTTTGTGGGAGTGACTGATTTATTGATAGCTTTCTGTCCCACCGTGGAAGTGATACATTGTGGCCTCCCTCGGGGAAGTTTCGGTGTCACAATTAACCACAAAATGTCATTGATATTTTTCCGTGGCGTTTTCGTTAGTCTCATAACTAATTCAGTTTTTAAGTCCCTTCGATGGTGACATAATTTGTTTCTGCCTGGCGACACAATTGCAAATTTCACTCTGAACGGACAATATGTGTCGTGAGGTAAAATCAATTTTGAATTGCCGTTGAAGCATCAGCAGCTTAAATCTGTATCGTTGGAAGGACGAAATTGTGATACCGAAACACGCGAAGTTTATTGGCCCAAGCGCATTTCGATGGGTCCTATTGAAAAAGTGCGATCTCCAAACGACGCGCAAAGAAAGTTCGATCTCCTATGGCCAGGCATAGGCGATCGCACTTTTTCATTAGGACCCATCGATTTGCAACGTGGCTCATAGTTAACAGAGGTTCAGAAAGAAAATCAAGAGAAACAAAAGCTGGTCTTGAATGGGATTATGGCTCTTCTGAAGCTGCAGAACAGCGACGCTGATGCTAATTCCCAGGATTTTTGCATACTTTGTTCTTCTTGATTCCTTCTCAACTTCCGCTCAAGCTTTCCTCCGATGTACCCATTGTCAGTCACCAGCAGGGTGGTATTGAGGCTAGATATCAATTTTCGGCTCGTCCCTTATTTACATTATGGGTAGAAAATGGAGGACGGGTATATGGTCGAATTTATGCTTTATGAACGACTTCGAACGTCTGAAATAAGAAGAAGAAAAGAAGAATCTCTATGAATCTGTCGGCCACCAGGGCCAGTCAGACTTAGTAGTGCTTGTTCGCTGGTAATGTCTTTGTCCAATAATGTCCGTGGTCACACTCAATTTTGCGCACGTGAAGTTTTTCCATGCAAATCTTCGTACACTGCAACTCGATTGGTAAGTTTGCTTGCCACTCCAGTGGCGCTCCGTCTTGAATGCCAAAATTTGGCCTTCTGGGCCGAATTTGCCTCTTTGAATGCCAAAGTTCGGCATTCCGGTGAACTTGGACGCCAAATTTTGGCATTTTTAAAGGCCAATCCGGCCCAGAATGCCAAATTTTGGCATTCAAAACGGAGCGCCACTGGAGTGGCAAGCAGACTTAATTGGAATTGCAGTGTACATGTTTGTGCACAGTTGTGCGATGAGCTTGCTTGTGCAATATTGTCTGAATCACGTGCAAAATTGTACGATGAAGTTGCGTGTTTCTCGTGATTGGTGTTGTCTTTCTTTTTTTGTTTGGAAGTACGAGGACAGGCTCCAGGACCTCACTTCCGCCTTTGTCTTGCATGTTAGATGCATGTCCCTTTTTTTTTTTTTTTTTTTTTTTTTAAAGAGGCGACACACCATTTGGAAAAGTGGGGATTGCTAGTTACATTTACTGTTAATTATGACACCTCTACGCCAACACTTACTGTCTCCGTACACTGCACGCGAGAAGAGCGGGGGCCCACAAAAAGGAGTACCCCTGCCTCGACCACTACACCGCGGTGCTGACGCACCGCTCACTTAACACAAGCATGACATCACAGTCACCACGCTGCAAAGTTTGATCAAGATTCGGTCCTGGAGCAGTCCTCGTACGATCGGTCGCATTTCATCTGTGTCCTCGTTTTCCGAGGCTCTCACCGTTGCTGCCCTCATCATTGCGGTTACGAGAAAGTTTTGTGGAGAGATTTTACAAGGTTATCAAAACGTTTGCAAATGCAGAACCTTCTGCGCTGAAACGCAAAAGTGCTGCATCAAACGTCTGAGTGACTTTTTCTGAATCCCTCCACAAAATTCCCCATGGCACTTTCCATCATAGTTGTTCGTGCACAGCTTTGTATGGAACTGAGTAAACGCTGAAAATACCCAAATTCGTGCGTGGCTACGCATAAGTGAGCATTTATGTGAAGCACTTTGCGCACCTTGGGCACGAACTTGTGTATTTACGACGTGTACTCATTCCGTGCAAAGCTGAGAAAAAATAACACTACGTTGTGAATTAGTGTGGGGCGGTGTCTCATGCAGCTTGTACCTGGCGCAGTTACCTGCACGCAGGGTTACATGCTGCTAGGTTCCATAGTTCATGATTTCAGTGGATGTGACGAGTGGAAGATGATTTCTCCCCCTCCCCCCCCCCCCCCCCGCAAGCCCTCAAACTCTCACTGCAACGCAAGGAGAGGGGCACAGGGCCTGCGACTAGGATTTGACCAACACGCGTGCACTTCAAGTATAATGAGTTCTGAATCCGAGTGCATGTGTATTACAGTGATGATGTTCTCAGATTTGCCAAGAGCATCTCTCGATGTGAGACAGATGCTTTTGGATTCAGAACTCATTTTTTTTAAAGTGTGCTCTTGAAGGTGGTACAGGATTTTGGCTATCAGAGGCCCGAGAAAGGATCCTTGTTCCTTTTTTCAGCTCTTCGACTGCGGGGTGGGTCAGATGCATTATGCATTATGTTAGTGAGTCCACCCCGCAATATACTTGTTGAAATCCGCTGGGCGCTTGCAGGGCATGAAGGGGTTAGATTTAGTCAACGTGACAAGGTGTTTCTTGCCACTTTGAAAATTCAACGGCATTCTGGGTGGATTCTTTGTGGAGTGTAATAATGAGTACGCATCTAGGTGAGTACTCAGTTAACAATGCACTCACTGAGTGTGCACTTATGATGCCGTTGACTTCATTGAAGATGATCCTCTTTTTCTTCAAAATATTCTTCTAGAGGTTTAGTGTGTAAGTAAGGGACGAGCCGAGTTTGACGATTTGAGTTGCTTTACTGTTTTCTCAGGTGTGGGACATCGTGTTCGTTCGAGCGCGACACGCGCATCTTATTTGTGTCATATTTTTTTGATCGCTTATTGAATTTAAAACGAATGTGACACGAATTGAATTTTTACGAATGTTACGTCACTCACCTTAAAACAGCGTCTTCTTAGGCCAAGTTATGAGTAAATTCACTGCAATTCGATTGGTAAGTTTGCTTGCCACTCAAGTGGCGCTCCGTTTTGAATGCCAAAATTTGGCATTCTGGTAAACTTGGACGCCAAATTTTGGCATTTTAAAAGACCAATCCGGCCCAGAATACCAAATTTTGGCATTCAAAACGGAGCGCCACTGGAGAGGCAAGCAAACGTACCAATGGAATAGCAGTGTTTTTGTTGGGATTAGGTCCTGGGGTTCTCAGGCTTTTGTGCAGAAAGTTTTAAAACGGTGTTTAAATGGTCTGCGTGCAAGATGAATCTTATCATGCTTGTTTTATAGTTGACTAATTTTAGCTTCTACGTTAGTTTTTAAGTCAGAGATGTGTCTGTTGTAAATTGTATCATCTGATTGTATGTTGTAACTGACTGCACTGGACTCAAATCTGTTATCACATCAACTGCCAGTACTAAACATAAGAATACTGAAGCACACAGTAACTCCCAACTCTGTGGGTGGTAAACACGAGGTGCAGTGCGAGATCACATACTTAATTCCTTTGTACAATTTTTCTATGTGGTCTGACACATTTCTGCGCATGCCTGCTAGTCGTACAAAATTGTTCGCGATTTCGCACGAATTTGTTCGATTCTGCGTACAACTTGGTACCAAAAAGTTCGCATGTTGAAAATTGTGTCAGACCACGTACAAAATTGTATAAATACATTTAGTGTGCAAGAAGCGGTGTGCAGTGTGCAACGAATGCGCAATGAAAGCTTTTATAGGTGATTCCCTGTCCCTCATCATTAGCGCGAGGGCATGCCCGATCTCCAAGTAAAGGAGACGTGCCGGTCGCTGCGCCGTATGTGCTGCTTGATTGGAGTCTCTTCCGGAGGACGCCACACGCCAGCCCGGCCCCGCCAGGCCGCGGTGGCGTGGGGTGCAGCCAGTGACCACCTCGCCGTGGTCGCCCTTCCCTTCTGAGAGGGAATGGGTTCGGCTCTAGGCCGGCTGGCGGCGCTTTATCAATGCAGTGCCGCTTCGGCGTGAGGGTGTGTACCGCCGTGGCGAGTTCGGCATGGCTGGCGTTTGCCACACCGCGGCGGTAATCAGTGCCGCCGCCGTGGGGGTCAAGGTGGTGGAGCACCAAGTGTTCACCCTCCGCCCCCTATGGGTGGCAGGGTTCTGGCTAGCCTAGTAGCCGGCCACCATGGCCTCTGCCAATCACTGAACTCCCATTGGTTTAGATGGAAGGCCGCGAGTGTTTGCTTGGCTGGCGTTTGCCACACTACTCGGCGCCACTTTGGGGGGTGCAAATATCATGTCAGCCTAGGGCTAATTGATTTGGCCTCTGCTCACCCGTAGATGAGGTGGGAGGATGTGTCAAAAGATGGCCTTAAGGGGGTGGTGTATTATTTGCACGTCGCCTTGGAGCCGTTCGTCGTGGGGGTCAAAGTGGCGGAACACTAAAGTGTTCACTCTCCACCCCTTATGGGTGGGAGAGTTCAGGCTAGCTTACAGGCCGGCTACTTTGACCTTTGCCAACTGCAAACCTTTCTAAGCCAAAGAGGAAAACTGCCTCAAATTGTTGCGGAAAACTGTTACTTTTGATTGCACGGAGTGGTAATTAGAAGTGATAGCCGCTGTATCTTTTTGTGTTCGACGAAGACGTAGGCATGGGTGAGCCTCGTTTGCGCGGTTTAATGGAGATCGATTCCCTTTCGCATTGCATTAAGAGTGGCGGGCCTCGTGTTTACCTTGTGGTCTGACAGCAGCTCAGTTCGTCTCATCACATCACCATATATCTCACACTTACATGAACATCGACCTTCTCTATGACATTGACGACGTTAATAGCATTATGTTAGAACTTTTATGAGCTAGAAAGGGAGAAAGGCCTCTAAATATCTTGTTGGTTGGCTTCTTGCACTGTTGGAAATAAATTTGGATTTCACAACCGTACCTCTGGGGAAGAAAATGCCGACGGTTCCTTCTTAAATCTACGAAGATCCTGTAATAGTTTGCGAAGAATCACCGCGAAATCACGAAGAATCTTCGTGCATTTCAGAAGTATCTTCAAAAGTTACTAAGAATCTTCATAAATTTACGAAGGTTCTTGCCGCATTTTTTTAATGTTTCAGGGGTACCTTTTGTAAATTCCTGGGATTTACTTTCACAGTGTACTAGATGTTTTTATGTGTCCAGTTCTCATGATGTTATATTTTTCTCGTTAATGTTTTCAGGTTCACCTGTCCACAATGCTTGTAATATCAAAATGTTGTCTATGTATTGCAATTTTTGTGTAACTTATTAAGAAAAATCCCTTTTGTTCTCCTAATTCCCATAGTCTCCCACTGCGACATTGTCAGCCCTTCAACAATTTAAATGCCTCTTCTATAGGGACGACAAACCCAGATAATACCGGTACATTGTATTTTTTTTTTAATTAAATAAATAGTTGTGGCTGAACCAATACTAAATAGCTTTTTTAGTTGTGGTCAGAAATGATGTAAATCTAGTGACACATTTCCTTGCTATCTCAAAGATGCGTTCAATTGACCACGATATGCGGGGTTTTTGGGCCGCATATTGCTACACTACATGACTAGCGTTTGGTTTTTATAGACAGAATAAATTGGCATTTTATGAAGAGTCCCACACACTGAGTGCGTATGGACTCTGTAAATAACCATGGTCACATTTCTGCATATTTTACAGATTTGTACATAAATAAGGTACAATTTTATAAATACCTCAGGACAAAATGAAAATATTTTCCATATAGTTAATGTATTAAATTGTCCATAGCTCCATATGCACAATGTCAATAGTTATGGACAATATAAATTCATGGACATTTACTGTGCGAATCGCTCCGTTCTAAATTCTAAAGCAAAGGCGTCCAATATGTGGCATTCATAGTAGCCAGTTTACGGCAGACGAACGCGCTATCCCGGTGCTAAAGGAAAGTTGCCAATTCGCGCGGCGGCAATGCCGTGCTCGCAGAATTAAATTTACTTTCAATTCAAAGGACGTTGGTTCACGTCAATTCCCTATGGATGCTGTTTGACCTAGGACATGCACCCACACCAACCTCATAAAAATCAAAACACAAATGTATTCAGGTGAAAAACTTGCCCGATGCGGGAAACTACACGGGGCACTTCGATTTTTTCATACACTGCATTCCGGGCTGCGATTTTGATGGCCACAGAACTGGCAGGCCGTTTCGAATGCCAAAAATGTGCTGGCCTGGTCCTGAAATTCGCCCCAGCTTACTAAAATTTGGCATTGCAAGAGGCCAAAGCGTCATTGGAGTGCTTAAAAAGATTAGGTAAAGGCTTGCCAATTCGTGGCATTCAAGACGGCTCGCCGATTTTGGGGCCAGCAAACTTGCTACTTGATAGACAGTGTATGCCCACATGCAGCAAGCTCGCGCCCGACTGCAGCCCCCCGCCCGGAGGCTAGGCAGCCCAACGCACGCCTCATGGCGATACTCCGCGCGGCAGCAGGTCCCCTCCGCGGCGCCGCCGTCAGGGAGGGGGGCCCAGTGGAGTGGGGAGCGAGGAAATGAAATGAGGAAAATAAATGCCGGGAAGAACTCTCTTCCCCGAGCAGGAAATTAAATACGACGGGGAAGAGACGGGGAAGAAGTGTCCGGGAAGAAGTACGGGGAAGAGTTGATAGGGGAACAACTGTGATACACCCAAAACAATTCTTATTTATTTTTGCAGAAAATTCTTAGTTTCAAAGCAAGCATAAGAAATTGTGATCCATATGAGGACCAGCTGATCGAAAGTTGAGAACTGGAAAGGAAAATGATGCTCGCAGTCAGAGTGGCAGGCAGACAAGCGACTACATTTTCACATACCGAAGCAGAATTTACAAGACAATGACAAGTCTTACAGTGACAATGCCTACAAATTATAATTTTACTGTTCCGTCGAGTTGCAAAATCAACAGGGCGTTAAGCATTTCAGTTCTATTATTCCTCACAGACTATAAATTGCAAATCATTATTTCTCTTTGAAATTGCTTACTTTTTTGGCCAAAATGATTATCCAACTCTCCACAATGTCTTGTAACCCTTATCTTATGATTTCATCTCCCAGCAAAGTATAGAAGTGTATTGTGCAATTTGAAATCATCTCATTGTTCTTCATGTAGTTTTGTGCCGGAACACTTCTTTTGTTGATTTAAATGATGATGGTCTCCCCCTGTTGTCTTTGAAGTTGTTATTTACGTCATAGCGCAGTAACTTTTTTCCTTGATGGTTTTGGTTCTTTTGAGTACCTTTTTTATCTAGCAGCTTGAGTTCAGATAAATGGATTACCGTAAATTTTAAAGCTAGCCCTGTTCAATGTTGTACCAAGTCATGCTTGAGAATGCCTTTGTGTTACAAGTTTGAAATACTATTGGTGGCTTATCCACTCGGTCCAAGCATCTTTATGTTTGTGTCCCGATAGAATTTTTTCTTGTTCTGAAATAAATGTACAAATATCTAGTCTTTGATTTATTTTTTAACCTGACTCGCAAAATATTAAGTAAAATTACTTAATCGCTGTTTTTTTCTGTTTTGTTTTATTTAACCTGACTTTAAAAATTTTATCCTCACCCTTTATGTGTGGTGGATACTTTTTTCTTTCTGGGTTCATTTTGTTAATAGTTAAGCACCGATTATTCTTTTTTTTTTTCACACCGTTTTGTTAAATGTTGAACATGGCCGCCAGAGGCTCCGTCGGCTGCTAGGTCCAATCAGGAGCCTCCGGCGGCCATGTTCTTGAACGTTATGTTCTTTTCTTCTTCTTGTCCGGCGTTAGCTCAACGACAACGGCTTGACCAACCTAGTGCAAATAGAAGGAGAGGGAGAGTCTGGTGAGTGTACACCTCCTGGCAAGTTCCCCTTGTTTTCCTTATTTAAATTTTGGGAGGAGCGAACCGAAAAAGGAAGCATCGTGGTATTTATATAACATTTCTTTTTTACGCTATCGTCTTGGTTTTCGGCATGTTGGTAGGACTGTTCGAGCCACCCTCCGTTCCTCGTTTTCGTTTTCCCTCCTTTCAGAATCTTGGACTGAGCCAGAAGTTACTTGCTCTGTGGACTGAGCCGTGGAGGCGGTCGTTGCGCGCCAGACTAGAATTGGCTTCTCCAGGCTTCTCTTTTCGGGTTTGATCGTTAGTTTGTGAGTACAATTTAACTTCCTCACTCTTTCTTACTGTTTATTTTAATCATTGTCTGTTGAAAGCGACTGGTTTACCCGATGTGTGAATAGCCTTAGCATACACCGTCCGCACGTCCTAACTTTATTTTAACTTCATTCCGTTCCTTATTCTCTCTTATTTGGCTGGCCCACTTTCGTATCCAGTAACGACCGATCTGAATCTGCAACTTCGGTTTTCTCATTGAAGTTACTTGATGTGTTTGGTACCCAGCCGAGCTGCGTCGAGAAAGCGTTGCTCGTAGAACCTGACCGTAAGGTTAAATCGTTCTTTAAAGAGGCTGTAATAATAAGTGTAGAAATACAACCTGTTGACATATCTGAACTTGATAGACACTCGGCGTTGACGTTTCACTAAGGTTACTTTGTCTATGTGTTTCTGTTTGCAGGTTAAGATGGCGGACTCTGAAGCTGAAGCTTGGCATAATGTGGAGATGGGGCAAGTGCTTTCGCTTAGCAACAATGCGGAGGGCGATTGCCTGTTTGTGGCCATCAGCCAGCAATTGGATGGGGAGGTCTCTTCTATACAGCTGAGGGAGTTAGCTGTCAATTACCTGTCAGAGCACAGGCTGGAACTTCAGGGGGAGATCCTCTCCCTTGGCTGGGAGATGCTCGATTCGGGGGAAATTCCCATTCCCCTCGAAGGGGACGTGCTTATTGATGCAGTATTACAAACCCTCAGCAACCCCCACACCTGGGGAGGGGCAGAGTGCTTGGCTGCACTTTCACTAGCCCTTAACACGTTCGCTGCGATACGAGAACATGCAACCTCGTATTGGGCGGGCCAAAACTGCGGTACGAGAACATGCAACCTCGTATTTTGGCAAATTGCTATTCTGGCCAGAACGAGAAAACGGGAGTAGACAAAGAAGTGAGGGTAAAAGAATTTTGACCTACAAGATGGCCCGAAAATTTCGGCTGTTGTCCCGAGGTCCTCCGACGATTTTCGTACGAGAACGGTGTTCTCGTACCGCGTTTTGGACAAACGGAATTTACGAGAACGGTGTAGTCGTATCGCAGTTTGGCCAACGGCATTTACGAGAACGGTGTTCTCGTATCGCAGTAAGCGCCATAGCAAAAATGAATTCTCCGCCTACGCACCAAACACGTCATGGACGCGTTGGGGGCCGCCGTCGGAGAGGTAAAGAACGGCAAACGGCGTTGTCCGAGGCCCGGCCAGGTACACCACGCCGTCGAGGAGTCTAGGCGGCACCGCGGCCGTACAGGGCGCCCAACCGCCGTGTCCGAGGCCCGACCGGGTGCACCACGCCGTCGAGGAGTCTGGGCGGCACCGCGGCCGAGCAGGGCGCCCAACCGCCGTGTCCGAGGCCCGACCGGGTGCACCACGCCGTCGAGGAGTCTGGGCGGCACCGCGGCCGAGCAGGGCGCCCAACCGCCGTGTCCGAGGCCCGACCGGGTGCACCACGCCGTCGAGGAGTCTGGGCGGCACCGCGGCCGAGCAGGGCGCCCAACCGCCGTGTCCGAGGCCCGACCGGGTGCACCACGCCGTCGAGGAGTCTGGGCGGCACCGCGGCCGAGCAGGGCGCCCAACCGCCGTGTCCGAGGCCCGGCCCGGTACAGCACGCCGTCGGGGAGTCAGGGCGGCACCGCGGCCGAGCAGGGCGCCGAACGGCTGTGTCCGAGGCCCGGCCAGGTACACCACGCCGTCGGGGGGTCAGGGCGGCACCGCGGCCGTGCAGGGCGCCCAACCGCCGTGTCCGAGGCCCGGCCAGGTACACCCGTCTCGCCCCTCGGCGGCATTTGATGCAAATTCTTAGTCTATTAGTATGGCAGTCTCTGCAAATGATTTATTGAGCGGGACATCACAAGTAAATCAGTTTATGGAATGATGTTCATATATTTGGAATCACTTAGTATATCTTAACATAGTTGTTTGTAAACAGAATGATCTGACATTGTAATGCACTCTTAATTAACATGTTTTAATGAAACTCTAATATCAATTTATACTTCTGTAAGGGCACTACATTACGAGTGGGTATGGTTAAAGCAGCTGATGCACAATGTCGGTTGAGCAGGGCAGTCATTGCAGAAGGTTTTAACTTTGCTGGTCACTTCGTCCGCCTTTCGGGAGCCATGAATTTTGGAATGCTTTGCGTAGCACACTCTGCACCGACGGCCGACTGCTCGCAGCGTGCCTTTCTTTTCGCGCAAGGTGTGTGTCCGTCTTCTCGGCAGGGGTTGTGGAGTGGGCTCTATGTTGATCAGGCTGCGGGCCAGCTGTTCTCGAAACTGCAGTAGAGAGAGGCCGCTCACCTTTGCATCGGAGTGCTTGGCAGCAATGAAAGCATTTGTAACGCTGATGCCCAGCAGATACTCTAAAGCAACCTTACGGAACCATTTGAGTCCCTTTCTTCTGAAACAGTAGTAACTGCCCAGCTGGTCTGCCACATCTACCCCTTTCTTCAGACGGTTGTATTCTGAAACTATGTTCGGCTTCATGATAGCATCACCGTTGTGGCGCTTCTTACCAGTGTCAATTACTTCTGCTGTGTGCTCGGGGACAGTGGAAATCATGTTGACAGCCCTTTTGTCATACCACTTTATTACCTTTGTGCCGTGTTGGCACTGAAGCCCGATTGAGCTGCCCTTTTTGAGCCTGGCTGTTGTGACTTCTCTGGGCACGCCTTTCCTATCCTTCCGGATCGTGCCTATCATTGTGGTATCTCGCTGGAGGAGTTCCTCGGCGAGGTGGACGCTGGTGTAGAAGTTGTCGATGCAGAGTCGGCGGCCGCTGTCCAGGTACGGCTCCATGAGTTGCATCACAACGGCATGGCCGTGTCCCCCTCCCCTTTCTTCGACGGTTCCCTGGCCGATGTAAACCATGGCCTTCAGAGTGTATGATGAGCTTGCTGTGCAGATCTTGTATAGTTTCACTCCATACTTACTCTTCTTAGACTTATTGTACTGTCTAAATCTAAGACGCCCCCGCCACAGCATCATGCTTTCGTCTATGACAAGCCCCATTCCAGGAGAAATAACTGCACTGTAGTTTCGATTCAATAGATCAATGAGGCGTCTTATCTTATACAATCTGTCATTCTTGTCAGCAGTTTCATTGCCCTCAAAATGTAAAAACTGGGTGAGAAGCTGGAACCGATCGCGGGTCATGGCAGCCTTGATGAGAGGAACTCCATAAATATCGCTTTTGGTCCAGTAGTCTTCAACATTAGGCTGCTTTGATAGTCCCATTACTATACAAATACCTAAATACCGCCTGATTTCGTCCGCAGTTGTGGGGAACCATTTACTTGTGCGGATTGTGACATTCTCCCCAAGAGCCTGGAGTGCATAGCTGTTGGTCTCAGTGACTATCAGGTCAATAACATCGTGAGTGACCATGGTAGAGTACACGTCGATTGGTGATTGAATCGGTGAAGGAAATGTAGCCACTTCCGGATTACTGTATTCCAGCAATGGCGCTTGTGCTTCCTCTGCTTCAATGTCATGCCAATAGCATCGCTCTGCCTCTGCACCCGCGGCGCCGTCAGGAACTCCGCCAACACCATTACCTTCGGCTAGGCCGCCGTCTAAGTATCCGTCGAAAACAAAATCTGAAATTTTTTTAAAAAAAATTGTCAAATTTATTTGGCACAAATTAATTTTATGGAAGAATAGAATTTTGAAATGACTTGCCCGAATCAAAAGATGATCCACGGTCGGTAAACTGCGTCGATTCCGTAAAGTCCCCGTCAATAGTGGAGCTCAGTGCATCACAACCTTAAAATACAAAAAGAAAAACTGTTAAAATTGCGCATATGACCCGCGAGAAAATATCAACTCCTCGTGTTACATTACTAAAACTCGCATGTACGATCATAAAAGCATATTCCTATTCAAATATCCATAATACGAGCACTGGAAAAACAATGGCATAAAAACTATGCCCTTACAGGGCGTAAACGATTTACGCCCCTGGAACGACGTGAATCGGTTTATGCCCTTCCAAAAGTATAGTCTTTACGCCCTTAAAACGTGTGAAAGACTTGTTATACCCCTAAGGGCGTAGTTTTCATGCCTTTGTTTTACCAGTGAGGTACCTGAAACAACTCTCTGGGTCCCGGCGCGCTGAGACGTCCTTAAGAGCGTTGAACGACTTTGAATCGAGAGCTCAACAGGAAAAGCTGAAAAAAGAGAGGATTTGTTTGAATAATTGTCATTGGCTTTTGGAATGTATCTTTCTCTTGTTGATAACAAGCACCTGTCGGGCCAGTCGTCCTGGATGATAACTGACGCGGCCGAAACACGCCAGTAGGAACTTTTCGAATAGGCTGAGTCTCAGCACTGGTGCTCGACGGTGTCGGAGACCCTGTGAAAAGCAAATATAAGTTACGGTTGAGAGTAGCACCATATATCTTGGCCAGCCCTATCTGTTCTTTACTACTGTTCGTTGTTTTTGGTGCTTTAGGAACGGCCCCCCGTGTCCATTGGATTTTTGGAATGCAACCCTATTTGGATCCTCATATGAAGTCAAATGTTGCCTCGATCGAAAGGACAAAATAAAGAGCGTATTCTAAAAGACTCATCCACAATCATCTTAAAAACAACCCTCCACTTCCAGCAAATCACAAAAAAGGAGTTAGTATTTACGTGAGAAAATTGTGTTGGGCCTGGCGCGTTTCCTGACGCTACTTGATTCACTTGCATTAGAAATCGCTTTAGGCGGTCGAGGTAGGTTTGACGTTTGACTAAGTCCTGACAAAGCTACAAAACCTCTCTGGGTTTGCTTGGCAGGGGACGAAGCTCTGCTGCTCGACGGTGTCGGAGACCCTGTGAAAAGCAAACACTATAAGTTACTGTTGAGAGTAGCACCATATATCGTGGACAGCCCTATCTGTTCTTTACTGCTATTCATTGTTTTCGGTGCATAAGGGACGCCCCCCGTGTCCATTGATTTTTAGAATGCAACCCTATCCTGCCGGGCCTCGATCGAAAGGAGAAAATAAAGGGCGTACTCAAAAAGAGGCATCCACGATAATCTTAAAAACAGCCCTCCACTGCCAGCAAATATAATAAAAAAAAGAATTAGTATTTACGTAAAACAAATTTCTTGGTCCTGGGGCGTTTTCCTACGCTACTTGATTGGCTTGCATTAGAAAGCGCTTTAGGCGGTCGAGGTGGGTTTGACGTTTGACCAAGTCCTGACAAAGCTACAAAACCTCTCTGGGTTTCCTTGGCATGGGACGAAGCTCTGCTGCTCGACGGTGTCGGAGACCCTGTGAAAAGCAAATACTATAAGTTACTGTTGAGAGTAGCACCATATATCTTGGACAGCCCAGTCTGTTCTTTACTGCTGTTCATTGCTGTTAGTGCACGGTAAAAGTACCGCCTTGAAATCGAAGGGGATGCCTTCGTTTTATTTCCAAGGGGTTTGAGTGTATTTTTAAAGTTGTCCAAATTGACATTACTTAACAGAACTGGATTTGTCTCGACAAGACAAACAAAAAATGTCAACACATGTGATAGGTTTGGATGGCAAATAAAAAAGTTATTGAACTTCAAAATTTGTAAAATGGCCAAAAAGAACTATTTAGTACTTTTAAAGTTCAATGACTTTTTTATTTGCCATCCGAACTTATGACATGTGTTGACATTTTTTGTTTGTCTTGTCGAGACGAATCCATTTCTGTAAAATAATGTTAATTTGGACAACTTTGAGAATACACTCAAACCCTTTGGAAATAAAACGAAGCCAACCCCTTCGATCTCAAGGCGGCACTTTTACCGTGTGCTTTAGGGACGGCCCTCCTGTCCATAGATTTTTGAAACGTTACCATACCGTGTCAAATGTTGCCTCGGTTAAACGGACCAAATAAAGAGCGTATTCTAAAAGACTCATCCACAATAATCTTAAAAACAACCCTCCACTTCCAGCAAATCATAAAAAAGGAGTTAGTATTTACGTGAGAAAATTGTGTTGGGCCTGGCGCGTTTCCTGACGCTACTTGATTCACTTATTGCATTAGAAAGCGCTTTAGGCGGTCGAGGTGGGTTTGACGTTTGACTAAGTCCTGACAAAGCTACAAAACCTCTCTGGGTTTGCTTGGCAGGGGACGAAGCTCTGCTGCTCGACGGTGTCGGAGACCCTGTGAAAAGCAAATACTATAAGTTACTGTTGAGAGTAGCACCATATATCTTGGCCAGCCCAGTCTGTTCTTTACTGCTATTCATTGTTTTTGGTGCTTTAGGGACGGCCCCCGTGTCCATTGATATTTGATATGAAACCCTATCGTGTCGGATCCCACACTGTGTCAAATGTTGCTGTTTCCCGAGGTCTAAAGGAGTCAATGAGGAGTCTACTCTCACTCCAAATCAACTATAACATCACACTTATAATTCTCCCAGACTTATTATAATTTAATCGTTGTTTCATTCTTTTGATCTGGTGAGCTCTAACAAGTATGTGCATGGGTATAAGTCAGTTGTAAAACTGGGAACTTATTTGGAAAAATCAATAAGAATTTCACAAAAATGGTGCTAGCAAAAATAGCTGGTTCTTTGATTTTGACGATACTTGGTCCAGAACTCACTTGTCCTTAGTCCAACAAGCCCACAAAATTTCGACTCCGGCCCAGCTCTCTTAATATTGATCAGTCCACATTTTATATTTTGACAGCTAAATTTTGTATCGAAACTCAAACGGCATGGACCAGGAGTGCTCGTAATAGATTTTGAAATCACTTTGGAGCTTTGGGATGACCCCCAAACATCATTTCAAATAAGACATTTCAGTTCCAGACATAGACTTCCCAGTGTTTAACCTCTTAGTTGATATATTGGGTTTACGAGTAAAAATATTTTTATGGAGACCATTTCAACCACATCAAAGAACGTGATCAAGAATTGAATACATTAGGCGATTGATTTCATCATTCCTTTCCCAGGAGTAACTCCCTGACTGGTAGTGAAGGTCACATGACATGGGCCACACCACAAGAAACAAGGAAATTTAAACATCTAAAACTAAAGTTGTCCTGACTCAGGACAAATTTTACTTTTTTAATCGTCTGCTAGCGCTGCAGCAATCCCAGGTATGCGAAAGTGGTTATGCTGCCAAATAAGTTTTTCATACCAGGGATTAGACTGGGCTAGCAGCAGACGATTCAAAATGTAAACTTTAGTCACTAGGACAACTTCAGTTTTAGATGTTTAAATTTCCTTGTTTCTTGTGGTGTGGCCCATGTCATGTGACCTTCACTACCAGTCAGGGAGTTACTCCTGGGAAAGGAGTGATGAAATCAATCGCCTAATGTATTCAATTCTTGATCACGTTCTTTGATGTGGTTGAAATGGTCTCCATAAAAATATTTTTACTCGTAAACCCAATATATCAACTAAGAGGTTAAACACTGGGAAGTCTATGTCTGGAACTGAAATGTCTTATTTGAAATGATGTTTGGGGGTCATCCCAAAGCTCCAAAGTGATTTCAAAATCTATTACGAGCACTCCTGGTCCATGCCGTTTGAGTTTCGATACAAAATTTAGCTGTCAAAATATAAAATGTGGACTGATCAATATTAAGAGAGCTGGGCCGGAGTTGAAATTTTGTGGGCTTGTTTGACTAAGGACAAGTGAGTTCTGGACCAAGTATCGTCAAAATCAAAGAACCAGCTATTTTTGCTAGCGCCATTTTTGTGAAATTCTTATTGATTTTTCTAAATAAGTTCCCAGTTTTACAACTGACTTATACCAATGCACATACTTGTTAGAGCTCACCAGATCAAAAGAATGAAACAACGATTAAATTATAATAAGTCTGGGAGAATTATAAGTGTGATGTTATAGTTGATTTGGAGTGAGAGTAGACTCCTCATTGACTCCTTTAGACCTAGGGAAACAGCAACATTTGACACAGTGTGGGATCCGACACAATAGGGTTTCATATCAAAAATAAATGGATACGGGGGCCGTCCCTAAAGGACCAAAAACAATGAATAGCAGTAAAGAACAGATAGGGCTAAGAACAGATATAGCTTTTTCCAAGTTTTTTTTCTAATGGACAGAGTAGTCTTTTGTGAAAGCCAAATAACCCTGGCTTGTCCTAATCTGACTGAGAATGTCCGTAGATCAAGGATTATAACATCAGAAATTGAAAAAACAAAAACAAAAAACATTGCTCTAAAATCTGAACGGTTTGGAGTTGGGCGACTCAGGGGACCATCCTCAGTGGATTGGCACCTATTTTGGCCTATTCTATCACCATTGATTTCAGGCTGTGCGATGATCTGGTGTGGAATTGCCCTCGAGTATTGTTACCTTGCGTCGAGTTTTGCTGCAGAGAACTGATGACAGCCGATGGTATCACGCTGAGTGGTTTGAGAGCGAAAGGTGGGGCCCATTTCTTGCGCTTGGCTGTGGCTGGCCCTTCACAAAGAAACGTAACTTTTTATTTGTCCACGCGCTGACTGCAGTTAGTAAACCAGTACCCATCAAATACCTTTTCCGTGCTCGGCACTCATCCTTCACGACTGGAATAATTGGCAAAGTCACTAAATATTCTCAATAATTTCTGATGCCAGTACTACGAACTGTTTTCAAATAATGCTTCGTTATCATACCAACCTAACACATCCGATCACTTGTGCTCGAGGCCCTGTGTGTTTCATTCTTCTTTACCTGAATCTCAAACGCATAAGTTTTGGAAATTCACTTTAAAATTTATTCTAATTTATGGACTTTTATACTGGTTGACTTAGTTTGATTACCAAAATCAGTACAAAGTAGATTCTCGTTCGGAATGTTGATGTTGCGGTATGTGTCGCCTGTCATTTGGTTAAATGAAGCAGACAGCTCAGCTGTTGCTCGCGTTTGCTTTTTACCTGTTTTAGGCCGCCGGTCAGACTATTATCGACTGTTGATGAAAACTTTGGACCAGTATTGTACCAAATTATTTGGGAACGTATTTATAACTTTGAGGGGTGATTTTCCGGTTCCAAGTAGGGAGCATAAACTGTTTGCATTTGGCTCATGTTTTGGTACACAATGAACAGGAACGCTTTCTTTCCGAAGAAAAAAAAAGTGATATCATAAGAAAATTACATGACTGTTGGTGGAGACTATAATTTTTCGCAATTACATGCCCTCTCAAGCGTGCGCGGCTTTCTGTTTTCCCTGTTGTGGCGAATGTAGAGGTTAGTCGCCCAAACCAGCAAACCCACCATACAGCAATGGATAACAAACTCTAGCAGGTAAAATGTGATTGAAGCTTGTAAAAACAGTAATGCTGTTCAGGAGCTAGCTTGCAAACAAAATAAATGAAACGTTGCTGCTTTGGTTTGATCAATCTATGTTAGGTCTTGCAAACCGATAATACTGTAACTTTCTGTCAAGACCCGCAAAACCATTTTCTTTTTAAAAAAAAAATAACATAGAAAGTTTTATATTTCTCAATAGTTTAAGGTAGTAGAAGATAATTGTCATTCTAAGTAGAAATTAGCATTCGAATGCCAAATAAAAAGGCTCCCCATTTTTCTTTATTCATTTCAGTGCGCATAGCAAGTAAAACTATTAGCAAGCTCGCTGCCACAAACCGTTTACTCCCTACTCCACAACATAAATAAGCTTCAGTAGCATCATTGACACATATCAACACACTGGTATTCATTTATTTTTTGGTCCTTGAAATTAATAAAAAGAAATATTAAGAAGACTAAAATTTTTAAATGCCAATGTTGTTTCTTAGAATTTGTCAATGTTGTAGTAAGGAGTAAGCGGTTAAAACAAAAGACTACTCAATTTGGATTTAAAATTATGTATCTTGGGATTGACCGTTCCAATATTTTCTACAAAAATGCTAGCGTAATCAAACCAAATAGATAGATTTGAGTTTTGTTTTCACTCAGCCAGTGAGATGCAACATGGTATATACAACACCACAAACCATTCATGTAACTAAAATACAAAAATTTAACTGAAATAAAAGCCTCCGACGGCGTGGTGTACCAGGCCGGGCCTCGGACAACGCCGTTTGCCGTTCTTTACCTCTCCGACGGCGGCCCCCAACGCGTCCATGACGTGTTTGGTGCGTAGGCGGAGAATTCATTTTTGCTATGGCGCTTACTGCGATACGAGAACACCGTTCTCGTAAATGCCGTTGGCCAAACTGCGATACGACTACACCGTTCTCGTAAATTCCGTTTGTCCAAAACGCGGTACGAGAACACGTGTTCTCGTACGAAAATCGTCGGAGGATGTTGGTTCAGCAACCAAAATTTTTCGGGCACCTTGTAGGTCCTAACTGCTTGTGTATCACTTTCTTACTTACTCCCGTTTCCTCGTTTCAGCTCGAACATCATTTTCCTAATGTACGAGAACACGTGTTCTCGTACCGCAGTCTGGACCTGGAGAAATGCTTCATTGGTCTAAACTGCGATACGAGAACCCCGTGGTCGTATTTTTTTTTTTTGGCTGATTGGTATTTTGACCTGATAAAAAGGCGAATGGTTTGTGTCCGAGATTTCTGCGACCAATAGGTTTCCTTGGGGAGTCCTTCGCAGTCTGGGCCAAACCGCCCAAAACCGCGTCGCAGCGAACGTGTTAATAGGGGCATAAGAGTTTTTCAAGAGGACGGGCCAACTGTGAACTTCCCCGAGGGAGACCTGCCCCCCTTGAGAATTTTACTGCGGTACCCTCGTTCTGGTAACAGGCGCACACATTATGAAAGTGTGTTGCGATGGAGGCCTGGTGCCAAACCAGACCAGTTGCAACCTCCTTCAACGAATCCTCCTCCAAGGACATGTGATGTCAGTACCCAGACAATTGAAGCACCTGCCTCTGCAAGGCCTGAGGTAAGCTTATCATCCTTGTTGTGCGTGCTTTTCTCTTTCTTCAGTGTAACCGTCAGTTAAATCAGGACGGTTATATTCTTCGCAGAACACTCATTATCACATAACAAATCTGGAACCCTGTGTTGTAGAGTGAGTTTTTCTGTCTGAATTAGGTTGGCATTCCCACTAAGAATTTAAAAAGAATTGCACTTTTGGAGAATGATGAAAGCCAGTAGACATTAAATTATAAACACGACACAATACTTAAATCTTGTTACAAAAGAATAGCTCATCAAATCAATTCATTTTTGTCTTACCTCACTGGATTGTAGATTAATGAAACAAATTGATGTGTCATCAGATAAAGATAAATTAAACCTGTCAGAGTCCCTTACAACAAAAAATAATTAAAATTGTCACATTTCTTTAGGTCTGTAATCCAACCCAGCGGTGCAGCCAGGATTTGGGTGGTACAAGGAGGAGGTCGGACTCTGAAATGGTTCTGCGACCAAGGCCTGGTATGTACCAAATGTAACCAAAATCAAATAATAATAATAATAATAATGCTATAAGATTTTGCATAATATGATTTGGTTATTCAAGGTTTGCCATCATTGAACCAATTCCGCAATGAAGATTTTTCCGATGAAGAGGAATTTGTGCCTGACCCCCAGAATTTGGTTCAGCACACTACCTACAAAAAGTGTCGGATGTGCCGTCACCACGTTGGAAAATATGTTCTTCTCAACTGTGGGGCCTTCCCAGTGTGCGGCGCATGTATCCGTACCTGGTATGTAAACATTCAAGGAGCACCCTGCCCTCACTGTGGTAGAGCTGTGTCTGGCTGGACCAAAGTATTCAATCAACATTAAAATGTGTTAATATGTATTTAATATGTTCTTCTTGTGTTCAAGCATAACTCATTTATAAAGTGATTGTTTAGTAAGGCGCTCTTGAATATGACGCAAAAGTTTTGACTTATTTTAAATTTAATCTTCAAAATTATTAATAAGCTGATGTTTAGTTGAAGTTCATTGGATTAAGATTCAATCATATAATGTTTTCTATTTTGTTTCTGATGTGTCCCCTCATAAATAAGGTGATGTTTAGTTGATGGTGTTTGAATTAAGATTCAATCATTATATGTTTTCTATTT
Source organism: Stenchaetothrips biformis (assembly GCA_030522485.1). NCBI lineage: Eukaryota > Metazoa > Arthropoda > Insecta > Thysanoptera > Thripidae > Stenchaetothrips > Stenchaetothrips biformis. Next base: position 17,642,256 of record CM060088.1, read on the forward strand.
TGTTTCTGATGTGTTCCTTTTAATAAGGTGATTTTTAGTTGAAGTTCTTCTAAACTTTTTTATATCATGTAACACTTTGTTGTGGTCTTAACTATTAAGGGAAATCAGCATCAGCACGACACTGTGGGGACTGCATCAATCACTGGTTCAGAGTACTGAATCACCTGCAATGCCCACACTGTGGTGGTGACAATCTGGGCTGGGCTCGGTTGGATATTTAATGTTTTAAATCAATGTTTTTTTTTTTGTGTTATGGTTCTGATATATGGTGTTCCTAATTAATAAGGTTTATTAGTAGTTGTTGAAATGTAACTGCTAACATGCTGTTTTTACCTTTCGATACATCTTACCTTATATTTTTTTTATTTTAAATGTGTTGAATGCAGATTTAAGCATATCATGTAACACGTTGTCGTGGTCATTGAGGCAAATAAGTATCAGCAGCGCCGACATTGTGAGGTTTGACTGATTTGATTTGCTGCTTTTGAATTGTTCTTGTGCCTCTTTATGTTTAGACGTCACTCATTCTACCATTCTTCAGTGAATGTTTAGTTTTTGTTGACATGATATATCATTTAACTCACTATTGTGTTCAGTGCAGACATTTTGAGGGTGAGGCCTAAGGCCTGACTTCTGCTTATCTTTTTCCTTAATGTTTTGACGCCACCCATTCTACAGTGAATGATTAGTTTTGGTGTTCTCATGTGTTCTTCATTAAATGTTTCTGTTTTTAATGGGTTGCACTCTTACATAAATAAAATGGTTGATCAACCCTGTAGCAATCTTATAGTTCTGAGCATTCCCTGTCCTCACTGCACGAAACCTGGCTATTGGTTCTGTTTTTAAACTGTTTATGACAAGGTACTTGGAGTGGAGTACTTAAATACACAAACTCAGGCCAATTTTGTCCCAAAAAAGACAGATTGTTTGTAACAAAGGCATTTATTCACACGAATACAGAAAAAATTTCAATCTATACATAATTGTAATTTTATAAAATGAAATAATTGAACACATTGAAACACTTGCTTCTCAAGATTGGAAATTCCTTGTAAAACGCCAGCGTACTATCTCGTCATTCAGTGTTGGCCGTCTGATGGCTGGACAGGATACATGCTGTAGTGCCCCGTGGCGCGCAACGTCAAGGGGAGGGCCGAGGAGCCTTTCTTGGCCAGCCTGACCATGGAGACGCATTTAAATGGCCAGAGAGGGCACCGCGGTGCCTAGAGTCCGGAGGACAGCCGCCCCATGTTGCTGCGGCTGTGCATCTTGAAGTCAGTATGTCGACTACGCGCGTGGCCGCGTTGATGTGCTCCGCGAGCCAAGTGTAGGGGGTCTCAGCACGCCGCCACACCGCACCAGCCGGTGCAACTGAGGCAGTTGGAGCGTTGTTGGCAGACGTCATGTTCCTCCTCGAACAATGTTGATCTGAGGTCTCATTTGGAGGCACTTCGCGCATTCAGCGCCACACGGGCTGCTGGGACTCCACGGTCACGTCGCCGGTGAGGTCCTTGGTGTATAGAGCAGCCGCGTCAGGTCCTTGTCGAACGGGTGTGGTAGCACGTCGGCGCAGGCGACGCTTCTCGGCTCAGCCAGGATCACCCATGGCCGTGGCGTTGACGGCGTCCTCTGAGTCCGTCCTGTCAAAGATCCGGGCCAACCTGAGGACACCCGAGACAGTGGCCATAGGCCAACCAGACCTTTGCCATACTACGCGACGCGCTGGGCCGCCTAGCTTGGTAGACTTCCCTTTGTACAGGCAAGCGCGACAGGCTTGCTGCTATTGCTGGCACCTCCATGACGTGCAGCTGACGCCGATGCCTGTGGCCAGAGTGAGATAGGCCGTGGTGGCGGCCGACACCTGCAGCGCCGACACTGTGGTCTGCGAGTGCGCGGAGGAGCAGGGCGGGCTCCGTGCAGCAGCCGTGCAGGGAGACGGCCTCGCTTGTCCTTGGCCGCACGTGTCCTCTAGTGTACGCAGGCCGTGTCTCATGCACAGGTCTGTAGCGGCAATGCACGCACGCCTCCCCGAATCACGTTGACTAGGGCCACAGCCCAAGGCGTGCGCGGCTGTTTGCAGGACGACGGCGTGGTGGACCACCAGGCCCTGGACACGGGACACGGCCGTCGAGTACTGCCGGTCACGGGGCGCGGTCCAGGTCGCCGCCTACCAGTGCAGCCGCCGAGGCAAGCGATGGGGGACACAGGCACGACGACGACGTCTCACCTTTGGGAATGGGCTTCAGACCAGACTGCCAGACTGCACGGCGTCCTCGGGGGGCACCGTCACGACGCCGCTGCAGTGGAAGCGCTCCACGAAGGCGCTCGCGAGGAGACACGAGGAGCTCGCCTTCCACCGCGTCGCGGGGTCTTCGTCAACGTCAGCTGCCCGGGTGCCTCCCAAGGCAAGGCCTTCCAGCCATCAATGACGATAGCAATGGCCGACCTGACGCTCCGGGGTGGACGTTTTCGCTTACCTGACTCAAGTCGAGCGGGTTGCCTACGCTCGACTCTGCGGGCGTTCTGGAATAAGGCACGGCTGCGAGCAGCGAGAGCTTATCCTTCACACAGGCGACGCGCAACCACCGCTTCAACGTCTCCTTCGCGTGGTTCTTGTGGGGCGTGGCCGACGGCGGTGAATAGGGCATCTAGCGGGCTGCGTTGAGGGGCTACGGTTGGGTCAGGCTGACGGGGCTGTTTAGGGCGCCGTGGGCGTCGGGTCACCGCCGTCGTCCGGGTGAGTGGCACGGACGCGCTTGGCCTGGGGCTCGGCCGTCGTGTCCTCGGGACGCTCTGTGGTCTTTACACACACCGCGGCGTCCGCCAGTGAGCATAACCGCTGTCGAAGGGCGTCGCGGCACAGGGCGACATCTTGTAGTCCCTCCAAGAAGAAGGGGACCAGAAGACTGCCCGAAAGGTTGGCGCGGCCGGCTGCAGCCTGGTGGCCCAGGCGGTACGCCCGCACAGACTCTGTGGCACCCTGTGAGCAACAGCGACCTATGCCCCGACGACCGTCGTCCAAAGGCGTCCCTTAGCCCTTAATCGCGCTCCTCGAAGGACTGGCGACGGGACTCCAGAAGCGTGCCGACGAACGTCCGAACCGCGACGCTCAAGCACGAGACAAGTGTGATCGCTGCTGTGGACCCGCCGTGCTTTTGAAGGACGACAACAGCTCCGCGTAGTCCCAGCCAGCAACCTTCGTATTGAAAAAGCCGGGATGTCGACCGTGCCGCTATAGTGGCACGGTGGTGGCGCAGCCTACGGTACCTTTGCAGGGTGCAGAGAACGGCAGGTAGTGGAGGGCGCAAAGGCGCGGCCAGCGGCATCATGGGGCCAGTGGACGCCAAGGGCGGTGTCAAGTGACTGCGGCGGGCCGCGGCGACGGCCTGCGCTCGGGCATAGCCAGCGCCACGGCCCCACCTTTGGCAGGCGCGGTGCCGGGTGTGGGACCGGGGGGCTGCGGGGGCTGGTCGCGCAGCCACGCCTTCCGGGCCGGGATTGGTGCGGGGGCGGCGGCCGGGCGGGTCCGCGGTGCCGCTTGACCCCGCATGCTGTAGAAGATCTTGCACACCTCCAGCAGCGGCATGCCGCCATCCGGCCCCCTGAACGCCAGCACCATCTCGGTGTAGACGGCCAGGTTGAAGCCCTGCATCATGTCAAGCAGCCCGTCGGCCACGCCCCACAAGAACCACGCGAAGGAGACGTTGAAGCGGTGGTTGCGCGTCGCCTGTGTGAAGGATAAGCTCTCGCTGCTCGCAGCCGTGCCTTATTCCAGAACGCCCGCAGAGTCGAGCGTAGGCAACCCGCTCGACTTGAGTCAGGTAAGCGAAAACGTCCACCCCGGAGCGTCAGGTCGGCCATTGCTATCGTCATTGATGGCTGGAAGGCCTTGCCTTGGGAGGCACCCGGGCAGCTGACGTTGACGAAGACCCCGCGACGCGGTGGAAGGCGAGCTCCTCGTGTCTCCTCGCGAGCGCCTTCGTGGAGCGCTTCCACTGCAGCGGCGTCGTGACGGTGCCCCCCGAGGACGCCGTGCAGTCTGGCAGTCTGGTCTGAAGCCCATTCCCAAAGGTGAGACGTCGTCGTCGTGCCTGTGTCCCCCATCGCTTGCCTCGGCGGCTGCACTGGTAGGCGGCGACCTGGACCGCGCCCCGTGACCGGCAGTACTCGACGGCCGTGTCCCGTGTCCAGGGCCTGGTGGTCCACCACGCCGTCGTCCTGCAAACAGCCGCGCACGCCTTGGGCTGTGGCCCTAGTCAACGTGATTCGGGGAGGCGTGCGTGCATTGCCGCTACAGACCTGTGCATGAGACACGGCCTGCGTACACTAGAGGACACGTGCGGCCAAGGACAAGCGAGGCCGTCTCCCTGCACGGCTGCTGCACGGAGCCCGCCCTGCTCCTCCGCGCACTCGCAGACCACAGTGTCGGCGCTGCAGGTGTCGGCCGCCACCACGGCCTATCTCACTCTGGCCACAGGCATCGGCGTCAGCTGCACGTCATGGAGGTGCCAGCAATAGCAGCAAGCCTGTCGCGCTTGCCTGTACAAAGGGAAGTCTACCAAGCTAGGCGGCCCAGCGCGTCGCGTAGTATGGCAAAGGTCTGGTTGGCCTATGGCCACTGTCTCGGGTGTCCTCAGGTTGGCCCGGATCTTTGACAGGACGGACTCAGAGGACGCCGTCAACGCCACGGCCATGGGTGATCCTGGCTGAGCCGAGAAGCGTCGCCTGCGCCGACGTGCTACCACACCCGTTCGACAAGGACCTGACGCGGCTGCTCTATACACCAAGGACCTCACCGGCGACGTGACCGTGGAGTCCCAGCAGCCCGTGTGGCGCTGAATGCGCGAAGTGCCTCCAAATGAGACCTCAGATCAACATTGTTCGAGGAGGAACATGACGTCTGCCAACAACGCTCCAACTGCCTCAGTTGCACCGGCTGGTGCGGTGTGGCGGCGTGCTGAGACCCCCTACACTTGGCTCGCGGAGCACATCAACGCGGCCACGCGCGTAGTCGACATACTGACTTCAAGATGCACAGCCGCAGCAACATGGGGCGGCTGTCCTCCGGACTCTAGGCACCGCGGTGCCCTCTCTGGCCATTTAAATGCGTCTCCATGGTCAGGCTGGCCAAGAAAGGCTCCTCGGCCCTCCCCTTGACGTTGCGCGCCACGGGGCACTACAGCATGTATCCTGTCCAGCCATCAGACGGCCAACACTGAATGACGAGATAGTACGCTGGCGTTTTACAAGGAATTTCCAATCTTGAGAAGCAAGTGTTTCAATGTGTTCAATTATTTCATTTTATAAAATTACAATTATGTATAGATTGAAATTTTTTCTGTATTCGTGTGAATAAATGCCTTTGTTACAAACAATCTGTCTTTTTTGGGACAAAATTGGCCTGAGTTTGTGTATTTAAGTACTCCACTCCAAGTACCTTGTCATAAACAGTTTAAAAACAGAACCAATAGCCAGGTTTCGTGCAGTGAGGACAGGGAATGCTCAGAACTATAAGATTGCTACAGGGTTGATCAACCATTTTATTTATGTAAGAGTGCAACCCATTAAAAACAGAAACATTTAATGAAGAACACATGAGAACACCAAAACTAATCATTCACTGTAGAATGGGTGGCGTCAAAACATTAAGGAAAAAGATAAGCAGAAGTCAGGCCTTAGGCCTCACCCTCAAAATGTCTGCACTGAACACAATAGTGAGTTAAATGATATATCATGTCAACAAAAACTAAACATTCACTGAAGAATGGTAGAATGAGTGACGTCTAAACATAAAGAGGCACAAGAACAATTCAAAAGCAGCAAATCAAATCAGTCAAACCTCACAATGTCGGCGCTGCTGATACTTATTTGCCTCAATGACCACGACAACGTGTTACATGATATGCTTAAATCTGCATTCAACACATTTAAAATAAAAAAAATATAAGGTAAGATGTATCGAAAGGTAAAAACAGCATGTTAGCAGTTACATTTCAACAACTACTAATAAACCTTATTAATTAGGAACACCATATATCAGAACCATAACACAAAAAAAAAAACATTGATTTAAAACATTAAATATCCAACCGAGCCCAGCCCAGATTGTCACCACCACAGTGTGGGCATTGCAGGTGATTCAGTACTCTGAACCAGTGGTTAATGCAATGCCCACAAATGGGAAACGCACCACACCCCAACAAACAGTAACGGCCTCGCCTTGTAGAACATATGAGGCACTCCCACCAGCGAAGCTGCTCTGGACTTTCGGTTGCACTGAGTTCCTCACTGTCAGAGAATTCTTCTGGGCGCAGGATAAGAGGCGGAAGGCGAACGTCACTGGTGCTGATTGAGGCTGGTTGTTGAGTTGGTTGAGCGGGGAGTGATCGACCAGTAGCTCTGGGTCTGCCCCTGCCTGTATTGGATGAGTCATCACCACGGAGTCGTCTCGCACCGCCTCGAGCGCCACGCCGACCTCGACCACGGCGGCCCCTTCCAGTTGAAGGCCTTTCCTGAGAAAATAGAGAATTAAAAAGTTCAGGTGACATAGTATACATACATAAGTAGAGGGGCCTTCTCACGTCGTATAACAATAGTTCTCTATGCGGAATTTAATTTGGTCTAAGCCAATAAAACTTGAAAGAAATACATGTAATGAAAGAATGCATATTATTTGTAAAGCATCAATTGCATGAAGATCGGGAAAGGGGCACTTAGAGACCAAAACTACTTTGCTGGAGAAAAGATCACAAAATTGCAAAAACAGCTTACTTATCAGTTGACTATTTCCGACACAAAGGCCTGATTATTTTTAATAGTTTACTATTGGTCAGAATTCTAAACCTTGGCGTGACTATCAATATTTCATACCAATCCATCATGAAATTAATATAACTGTCATGCTTGTCGAGAAAATGTTTAATTGAAACAAGGGTTAGCCTGGATTGATTCATTGATGGCAAACTTTCAATAGACATAATATTTAAGTAATTAAGCAAATCCACATCTATGATAGCATTGAATAGGCTGATGACTTACATCGTCTCTTTCCTCCATCAAGTCTTCAAACAAGTCTGAAGCATCGAGGTTTCCGTATCGATTGGAAGTGCCCCAAACAAAAAGATAAACATTGAAGGAGAAACAGCTGATGCAAGCAATAGACACTGTAGGAGTAATACTTACTTGAGGAAGAACTTCTTCAAAATCAACTTCAGAAGGATTGCGCCGATTTTCCTGAAGAGCAGACAGAACATCAAATGCACCTCAGCGAAAACAAAATACAACACAAGCTCCAACGGAATCTTTAGCAACATCACTGATTTGGGTTATTCTTTAAGTGTCCGAAGAGGACCACAAGTAGTTCTCAGTCAGAAAAAAAAGTGGAAGTCAAACTGGTCATCTTTCTTAACTTGACAAAAATGTCAGAAAACGTTCCAATAGATAACAAAATGATGGCTTTTAGTTTCAGCAAGAGAAATGTTTCACAGAACCTTTACCAATCAGACAAGTTGTTATATGAGATTAAAAAAAAAAACTATACCCTAAAAAAACTCACAGGTGCAAGGCGGACATCGTCAGGAACAGAGCGAGGTGGGCCCCTCTCAGGGGATGCTGGGCGGTCATCATCTTCCCTTTCTCTCAACATATCGCTCATGGTGGTGTCAAGGTGCCATGACACCGATCCCAAGAAGTGAAGAAGGTCCATTTCCCTATTTAGAACCTGGCGACTGCAAGAGCGGATTCGAGCGTCGTTCTGAAGACTTGAAACTCTTCTGGCTCGGCTCGGAGCTTGACCCAATTCTAGACGTCCCAGATCGCGCCACGCTACGTCTTCCATCTCTCGAAGCATTTCTGAAAAATAAGGCATTTTGTAAAATGGTTTACAAGTGAAAACAAATTAGGAATATTGAAACAGTAAAGGAAATTAGATAACAATTTCTTCTTGATTGTTTCAACAAGTAAAAATTCAGAACACGACCCTTACTGTAATAATTCAAATGACAACAATTATTTCCACCAACACAAAAATTCAACTATTTGGAAATTTACCCCATTTACTTACCTATGAATCTCCACACATTTGGTCTCCTCACTAGCCTTGCATTCATGTTCCTATTATTACATTCTGCCGCGTTGTTAGTGCGGTGGCGAACCCCGAACACAGATAGAACTCGTTCACCTACTCGTTCAATCCATGCGGCTCGAATGTAATGAAAAAAATTGGCAAAGGTGCCGTGAAGCATCAGTCTTCGTGATTCAATGATGACAGCGTTGAGGGCTTCCAGAACTCTATCAGGTGGTGCAAGAGGGATGGCCAGACTCAGTCTCACTATCCTCCGAGCATTTACATTGTCCCGTACAGTTGGGTGTAATCCAAGCGAGCGGACGTTACGGCACACCGCCCTAGCGTAGTGCCAGAGACAGCCTGAAAGCCGCACACGTGGAAAGGCAAAGAGGATAGCAGCTTGTTGAGCAGTTTCAAAATCCGTCATAAAAAAATCTGGATCGAGCTCAGGGACAACCCGTTGGATTAACAGAAACAGATCGCGATACGCCTGCTCTGTTCTAGATTCCATAAGGGCACAACCCAGTGGTAGAACCTGAAGAATAATGCAAAAGAGGACATTTTAAACTTTTCTGCACCATTAAATAACTGTCCCACAAAAATGACAACTTAAAACAATCATTTTGAGGAAGAGTATTAACATTTAAATAAATAATAGTTCAGCACTTGAAAGAGGAGCTCATTGGCTTTAAATGGTGGTTAATTAAATCTTAAATAACTTAAGTTAAACATGAAAAATCCTATAATGATCATTTTAATCTTTCATTTCAAATGCTAGCAATGATTTTGTTGAAAAAGTAGGTCAATTGATTTGTTGCCAACTGAAATGATGATGACTTACGTGGTTATCACGCACTGTAACAATAGTGTACAGTTGAGAGGAATCCGGCAGATTAGGTCGAGCATAGAATGTGCCATCACCGAACAAATGGCGGATTTCCCCAGCTCCAGCTACAACTCTCCTACTCAAGAAGAGTAGCGAGCGGTGTCCATGCATGCCAGTGATGCCCTGAAAAAATTCCGCTTCCAAATCCAATGTCATGTGGAGTTCCTCATGAGCCCTCAACAGTTGGTTTAGGGCCTCAAAAGTGTGTGGAATGTTTGGGCGGTTTTCCCCTTGAATGCGGATCATGGAGGGGCGCATGGATAACAAAGTAACTCTGCTTGAAACATTGCGAGGAACACTGCAAATAAAAGTTAAGAAGACTATTTAATAAAGACACCAAGTGCATGCAGATTTTGGCAAAGGGACAGAGCACACTCACTTTCGACAGACATCGTGATAAATTAGATCAACTCTCACATTGGGTCGAGCTCGGCACGCATCTAGCAGGCTATTTCTTAGCATTTGTACCCTTTCATGCAAGTGATCAGCAGCATGATTGTGTTGTCCAGTGGTTACAAGAAATCCTGTCAAATCAACATTCATAACTGCCCGGACTGGGCAGGATGGATTGCTTCGGTAGAGCACACAGCGCAGGAAAACTCTGCCAGCAGAAGCCCGTTGCCGATGGTAAAAATAACCATCCCCAACATGATAGCGGAAGGATCCCAGTCTTAATCCAGGGACCTCTTGAGCGTTGACCCCTTCAGCTCTAAAGTTAGCCTGCAACCAAATCACACCACAAAAATATAACAAGCATCACTTAATTTGAAATTAAGAATCGGCCAAAGGATCAATTTAATCTAAAATGGCATTAAATCCATAATCATAAATCATTGCGTTACGTTTCAATGCACCTTTTAGAACTAAAATTTAATTTTCAGATCAAGGCAAGTTTGTCATCACATATCGCAAGGGAACAGAACAGAATGGAACTGAAAATTCATTTGATGTAAGCAATATCTCATGTCAGGCAATTATATTTTTTTTTCAAACTATTATGAAAATTGATATTAGAGCACAGGGTTAGAAAAGCTCTCGCAATTTGCATACAAATTGCAACCTAACATTTTATAACAGAAGTTTACAAAGGCCATCAAATTAGGAGGGAGATCATGTTCTAGGTATGAAATTAGAACAATTGTGCTTCAATATGTGAAATAATTAGGAGTGGAAACAAATCAACAACTAAACAACACATCTCCCTCCCAGGTAAGCAAGTGAACGCAATCAGGTTAAATGTCTGGGCCTCGCGAGAACGAATCCACTTAACCTCAACTTACCTCGTCTTCATCCTCATTAGATGACACGATGGCTGCCATCAATTGCAGCCAGCAGCAACATAGCACAGCGGCTAGCAGCCAAATGCTGCCTTTTCTCAGCATGGTACGGCAGGGCACGCTGACTGCATCAGAGAAGCCAAATTCTATTTCACACAGTATGAAAACAGCTCGCGTAAAGACTCGGCGAAGATATTTAGACTTAAGTGTAACTACTAGGGAAAGCTAAGTTTAACAAGCTAGGGCCCGCCCTTCCGTCGAACCGAGTTGCCAGCTCCGCTTCGCTGCGCCGGCAACTCGGTTCGACAGGGGGCCGGCCCAGCTTGGCCTGCCGGCGGCCTTTCCTCGGGCCTTCGGCCCTCGCATCAGACCCAACTTGGCCAGTCGAAGGCCCGGGCCTTCGGCCCGCTCTCATCAAACACCCCGTGAGCGGGTAAGGCAAAGTTATCGATGTACCATCGTGACTTAGGCCCGCCAATTCACAATATGCAAAAGTCCTTACACTTTTTACTCCAACTGTCCTTAGAATATGCCCATTTCATTTGTCTCTTAGCCCTCATTCCGAAAATACTCATATTTGCCATGCTACTGCAACTCCTTGCAATGGAGGCACAGCAGGAGCGCAAAACGAGCCCGTCGCACTTTTTCACATAACTCATGAAGGCGGGCTCCTGGACCCCCCTTCCGACCCCTCGTTGAAGAGGTCTTGCCAAGACCTATCGAAAACTTAAGTAAAAATTTTCAGTCGGTCGACCCCCTTTTTTCAAGATCCTGATGTGACTAATAGACGAATCCGGCTCCTGGACCCCCTTTCCGACCCCTCGTTGAAAAGGTCTTGCTGAGACCAATCGAAATCTGCAATAAATTTTTTTAGTCGGTCGACCCCCTTTTTTGAAGATCCTGATCTGGCCAACTTGTAAAAGCGGCCGATGGGGTCGGGACCAGGTCCATTCATCTTGTCTCGTCGCCCTGATTCCAAAAATACCCCTATGTGCCCTGCTAGCACCAATAATGGCGGAAATCCCCCTCCCGCCCATGCAAACCATGATGCAGCTGCTGCAGGCCTTGCGCGGGTCGGACGGGATTTGCACCACCGGATTGTTTGTTCGGACGGCCCTCCTGAAGTACCCTCCAAATCTGGTCACTCCAGCTCAACTCCTTCCTTGTACACAGACGACGACAACAACGACGACGACGACGACGACACACAGACACAAAGGCAAATGCATATGCCCTCCCCCTATTTTTTGAATAGAAGGGCGGGCCAAAAAACGGCATAAAATGTATTACAAAGAAGTGGCGTTACATTTGTACTCACAATCGCTCAATGAGACGATTTGGAAACCATGAGACGAGACGAACTACGGACGAGGACGACTCGAGACCAAGAAAAGTCCACGAGGTGCACTGAAAAACAGGAAGGCCGTTGAAGACCAGCAGGGCCAACCCAACGAATTGAAAAAGTGGAGAATGTTTTACCCGGGTTTCGGTGCCACCGCCACCAGTACACATGATAAGCCGGGTCGACGAAAAATTACCACGATGTTCCTTTACTCGACTCGCACCACAATATTTCAGGCGTGGGAAATTCTGTTAGAAATGACTTTCATGAAAGAACCTCTACTGAGAAGAGGTTGGTACACTCTGCCACTTGGCCTTCACGCAGATGAAGAGAAGACGACGCATGGAAAGACCAAGAAGAAATATTATTTCAAGAAACCCTGGTAAGCCCGAAATCGATATTTTCGATATTAAACTATGCAGAAAAAAACGACCAATAATAAAAACAACAATTAATTACATTGTGCGGTCAAAGCTTTCATTGGTTGCTTAGATCCAAGACGAACCCAAGGTCATTCCACGTACTTGTAGCATAACAGAAATATACTTTTCAACTGATGAGTAAACTGTAAACTCAGAACAACATTACCAGTAAGCCTGGTTGAAGTATGCACAAATTGTAGTGTTTGTTTGTGTTCATAGTCACCTAACCTTAACGACTCTGCACATAATTTCACAGCAGTTTTCGGCACTAAAAATAATTCAATATTTTAACTGCGAGGTTCAAGGTGTAAGGCTTGACTTTCAAAAACGGCTATCAAGCATGAGCCTGGATGCGCAATATTAAGGAACCTACATGAAGAAATAATTTATCACTCTAAATAATTTAATTTTGTTCAAAAACCGACATATTTGTAATAAGATATTCCTGATTCAGCTTTCAGAACAATTACAATCACTAGGTCCAGAGTGGACTCAAGTGACACTGCAAAGAATTCCATGTTCTTGGATGTATGCAGAAACACTGGAACAAACTTACAAGACAGAGAGGATACTTTCAAATCCGCATTTCTATTGCAGGGAGTATAACAGACTATGGCATAGAGGCAGGGCTCCTTGACTTATCACAAAGGTGCCCATTAATGTTAACTTAAAAATTAAAGTTACTTTGACATGTTCACAAAACCATTAGTTATTGCCAAAATTTGTAGAATGTATTCCAAAAGTGCAATTGAAGGGTTTTGACAATGCAAAACTTTTAACATAACTTTTCACTTGTCTTTGGTCACGTTATTAAACAAATGTTTCTCTTGTGTAAAGTTAGGGACCCCTGGGCATAGGGCAGGTTTACAGTTAAGACAAGACGCATTTATCATCCAATCAAGACTTAGTTGGGCTACCTGAAAAAAAAAAAAAATTGAACGTTAATACTTTGTGTACTAAATCATTTAGCAATTTGTTTAAATGTAGAACTGACCAAAGTACTCAGTATTGTAATCTTGCTGGAGTCCGGGAGAAAGGACAGAAGAGAGGCAGAGTTTCCAAATGTTGGGGCTCACAAGGAACTAGTCGTAGATGACTAACCTACGTGTATCAAAGTTAAGGCAGAGAGAACCTCAGGCACAGAGCAGTATTTCTTGTGCCATGATTTAGGTTGGCTAACAGACCAGTGAGAGTCCATAAGCTCTCACTGACTGGGAAGCATTCATAGCCACATATACAGCTAGTTACAGTGTTCTTAGTATTTCTCCCATCCCCTTCTTTGATGGAAAACTGCAAAGAATGAAAAAGAACCTTCATTAATTTATTTTACTACACACACTCACTAAGTGATTCTTGAGTTATTACAAGTTTGGTTTCAAATTAAAAAATTTATAAACGGGAAGGACCCTACATACAATCAAAAAAGGAAACTTCCTAAATTTTTTATTATTTAACAAGAGGTATTTAAGAGGAAAAGGACAGTAAGTTAAATTAGGGGACAAAAATAAATTTGTTGGGCCATGCAACAAAAATTTACTGCAACAGCATTCTTTAGCTTTCACCGATGATCCCAGTTACAGTGTATCAATGATATTGATGTCAGAAGGGCCACAATTTTATACTGGCATTCCTCGTGTTCCAGCACCAACAAAAATGGTTAATATTGTCAAAGATTGACAATCTTTAAAGGGACCTGGCTAATTTTGCTTAGGATATGGCCGCTAACATCCCACAATGGAACAGTTACAACATTGAATTTACGGTGACCTGACTTCAGATAGACTTGAAAATGGAATCAATCAGTTGAAGATACAATCATAACCATCATTGTAATTTGTATGAATGTACTCACTGCTGCAAAAGTAGCCCCCTGGGAACACCAGCCAATGAGGAAATAGTGGGTTTTGTTTGAGTCATGATATTAAAATGTAGAACCTGCAAAAGATTGCATACATCAGCACTGAAATAATTTATAAACGAAAACTCCTGCACAATGCATTGTTCACTCACTTGAGATGAGTTTTTAGTCGAAATGGGACTATCCCAGCAAAACAGCAGTATGCTGTGGCCAGTGGGCGTAGCAACAACTATATCGATACCTTAGGGTTTACTTCGGTTTGAAGAAGCCAGTGCTATGGAGTAACAGATAGAATATAATCACATCCCAAATCTACAGTTTTGCAGCACTGAGTTACTGCTGCACTGACCAGGCCTTAGGTGAAAGCGGAATTGGACAGGCAACTCTTGTGCATCGGGCAAGATGTTAGAACATCAACATCAAAACAGTGTCCTTGCAGCCTGAAAAAAAAAAAAAAAATAGTTGAACATCTATCAATAATTAGTAGTCAACGAGCAGGGTTATAACCCACGCAGCACAATTGCTTGCAATTTCACAATTGCAAGTGGGTAAATAATTAAAGTATTCAAGTTTTAAAATATGATTTGTATTGCATGTCCCAAGATTAAATACGAACAGACAGGGTCCACTGTTTGAAATGAAACGACTAGTTAATGGATTCGTCTCCAAAGTAAGATTTCGAATTAAAATGTACAAGTTATACGGTCAGTGAACTGAGGTACATAACCTAGAGCATCTCAAGAATCGTTTGATAGCGAGATCCCACTCCACGACATGAGAGGCCACAAAACGATTGAAAATAATGCTATAAGGCATCATGAGAGTGAAGCGGAGGAAAATAAGGCAATACTTGCCATCACAGACGACGAGGTAGGCCTCAAAGGATACGTACAATTGCCCAAGTTACCAATGTGGTGATTTGGTGGTGGCGGCGAGCAGAAAACCGAAACACACAAACACACTCGTCGTTCGTAGCTCTACGGGCGCGTAGGCGCGAGAAGGCGTTTGTTGACTGGTGATGAGTCTTGTGCATCTAAAATAAATCGCAGTCTTTCATGATTGAGTCGAGTTTCGCGCAGGACTTACGACCGCGACACAAACAAAGCAACAATAACATAGCAGACGGGAGTGGGTATTCGGGTCGGTTGACGCGAGGCTACCTCTTGGTGAGGCATCAGTGCTATGAGAAATTCGCCAACAGCAGCAGCGATAGGACAAGCTCGGTAGGTCAGGCTGGTAGGCCAGACGGATAAGACAACCCGAGGTGGAGAGGGCAGAATAATCATCTTAATGGTAGGTGTGTGTTTTTTTTTTTAACTTGACCTACCTCTGCGGTAGGTCATGCTTTGTCCTAACGCTTTCCCCTCTATTTTGGGAGAGACCACTCCAGGAAGCACCGGCTTGTCCTACTTTGGACATGTTGCGGGAATATGTTTGCCCTACCTCAAAAAAGACCGGTAGGTCAAAAATGAGTAGGACCCGTGATATACACCCCTCAGCACAAACTAAGGGACGTTGAAAAACGAAAGGTAGGACAAAATTACGGTAGGGGAAAATTAGGTAGGACAAAACGTTAATAAGCGCGTTTGCACTGGTAGGAGAAACCTCAGTAGGACAAAGTAAGTGCGCCCAATAGATCATAGGCGTCTTAATGCTACGTTCAAAGTAGTCGTAGAGCCATAGAGGTAGGTCAAAGGTAACCGTAGGACAAAATTTAGTAGGACAAAATGTTTTACTTGGTTGTCCGCACGGGTAGGAGAAACGTAGGTAGGACAATGTAAGTACTTCTGTATTTAAAATAAACCTTTCTTTTTCCAACAGAACACCAAAATCCTATGTCAGGGGATTTACTGCAAAACTGATGCCATAACTAAGGCTATTTCTGGCTCACAAAATGTGAACCATGTTTTCAGAAGACTTATGGAAGGAGTGTTTAAGGCAGAAAAGATTCAGAACTGTACAGTCACTGGCCAATCCTGGCATGCTGGAGGAGATGACGAGAAGGGCAAGGATATGACTCCTCTACACCCTTTAGCTATCAAGGCTATTGTACTCTGTTCAGTGCTTGTTTTCTAATTTGAGGAGGCGTTATCAGCCACTAATTTTTTTTTCTAATTTTTGTTGTTTTAGCTTTTGGTAATAAGTTTGCAAAGACCCACAAATGGCCCACTAAGAAATTTGAAAAGGCGAAGCAAGTGTTTGCAGTGAAATTGACTGAAATAAAAAAGAAGTTCAACAAAAAGAAGTAGGCACTTTACAAGGACATGAAAAGCAATATTCGTTACCCTTATTTTGTTTCATTAACAACTTTCAATCATTTGATTTCTCAATGGTATTTTGTTTCTCTTGTGATTAAACATTAAGATATAACTGTCTTGTCTTTGTGAAGCAAGGTTTGATTTTGTATTCATGCTGAAAAATGCAAAAAAAAATTGACTTATCTGTAAAACTTGTAAGGCTTCTTTTGTTTCTCTTAGAGAATTAATACTCAGACTGAAGGACTGGAAAGCAATATTTGTTACCCTTGTTTTGTTTCATTATTAACAACTTTCAATTATTTGATTTCTCAATGGTATTTTTGTTTCTCTTGTGATTATACATTAAGATATAACTGTCTTGTCTTTGTGGAGCAAGGTTTAATTTTTTATTCATGCTGAAAAATGCAAAAATAATTTGACTTATCTGTAAAACTTGCAAGGCTCTTTTGTTTCTCTTAGAGAATTAATACTCAAAGACTGAAGGAACAGAACAATAAATAGTGTCTTTTGATCACTGCTATGCCATACTTAATTTCTCCATTCCTGTATAAAGCTCCTACAAACCCAGCACAGTATTCATTGGCACCTTTATAAATTCATATACAAATTTATACACAAATGTGTGTAAACTTTTATTAAGAGCTTTATACCATTTTACATACTTGTCTTTATACAACTATATAAAGTTTCATATGGTTCTTATAAAATTGTATACGGGTGTCTGTATACAATCTTATAAAAATTTGCTTTATACAATTTAATACGAATTTATACAACTTTCTTTATAAAAATGTATAAAACTCTAAATCACCTGGGGAGTGACTTCCCAAGCACCCGCCGCAACGCAGCGTCCCTCTGCACTACGCCAAAGCCGTGCTCGTGGTCGCCAGGGCAGATTATCGCCTACTGTGACAACTAGATCGGCTGCGTCCGAAAGTGAGGGAGACGCTAGGCCGCCGCTGAACCACCGCTTGGCGCGAGCTCGGGTAGGACCGGCCGTGCGTTGGCGAGGTTCCTCGCCGCCCCCGTCCTCGTCCCCGCCATCCTCAAGTAGTGATCGGTCGGATTCCAGTGAGTCTGACCTGGAGGAAGCTCTGGAACGCGAAAAAGAAGAAACCGGTTGAGAAACTTCGAAAAGCCAAGGCTGAGGGCGATGTTCTCTCTCGCTTCTCTTTCGCAAGTCAGGTGCGCGATACTAGCCTTGAAGAACTGTACTCATTTGAGTTTCACGAATGGCCTCAGTCATTAGCCACTGAAAGTGGTGACATGAGTAAAGGAACGAAGTCCCATCTCATTGCTTGTCTTTCCAAATTTCTGAACGACGATGGACCTGAACAAGTTCCGGAGGTAGATGCGAAGATACTGGACGGGGCCGCCATCGTCCATGTTCAAAAACCAGGCCTGGAGTCAGTCACGTTCGGTGATTGCGTTCGGCAAAGATTTTTACCCTACATCAAAAAGCAGAGTGAGACAGTTGGCCGCCTCAACATTGTTTTTGATAGGTAAGTATTTTTCTCTCTTTTGCCTGCCAAACCCGCATTGCATATTTTCAAATTGATTTCCTCATTTTGCAGGTACTTTCCTAACAGTTTAAAGTCAGTTACTCGGGAGGACCGTGGCGAGGGGGTGCGGGTTCAAGTCAAACCAGAAACCCGAAACCCGGGTGGAGGCTGGCCTCTTATTTTGAAGAATTCTTCAAATAAAGAGGAGCTATTTTGCCTCTTGGCCTCCTCTGTGGCTGACGCAGATTGAGGCCCCACAAGGGCGTACGCGACGCGAAATGCCACCGTTTTAACGAACGGTGGCAGGGAAGACCTCGCGGGTTTGGCGCCATGCAACCACGAGGAGGCCGACGGCCGCCTTCTCCTCCACGTCGCACACGCTGCGGCCAGCGGTTGCATCAGGGTGATGATCAGGACGGTGGACACCGACGTCCTGGTGCTGGCCGTGGCGTGCTTTCACAACATCGACGGCCTGGAGGAGCTGTGGCTGTCGATGGGCACCGACAAGTCACACTGCTTCATTGCGGTGCATGAAGTAGCAACAAATCTCGGTGGGCCTCGATTTCTGCGATTTAGCATTTGAGTATCTACACTGTAATACCTTACATTCTCCGTTTTTAATGGACAGGGGCAGTGGCAACCGTTGCGCTGCCAGCCTTCCACGCGTTCACGGGTTGTGACACCACGTCTTCGTTTTACAACCATGGAAAGGTGTCCGCTATGACGACGTGGAACGCACACCCGGATGTCACCGACGCGTTCATTGCACTGGGCGAAGGGCGGCTGGACAAGGACACCGTCAAAAAGCTTGAAGAATTTGTCTGTTTTTGGTATGACATGTAAGTACACCGCGCCCATACACCAATTCTTCAAAGCTCAAACCCGCCCTGTGACCCTTATAGTGATTTCCTTACTTTTGCAGGAACACCTCCACTATGGAGATGAACATGACAAGGATGCGTCTGGCCGGCGAGAAGAGCCGAAGCGCTGATAATATTCCACCGACCAGTAACGCTCTTATCCAGCATATGCGCAGGGCGTCTTTACAGGCGCAAATTTGGGGCGACTGCGTCCAGCCCCTGCAGCTAGAGCGGGACCCGGAAGAATGGGGGTGGACTAAGACATCGGACGGCCTAAATCCTGTTTGGGCCACGCAGCCGTCTGCGTTGAAAGGTTGTAAATTTCTAATTTGCTGCAACTGTAAAGGAGGGTGTAAGAAAAGCACGTGTTCCTGCCTAAAAGCAGGGTTTTCTTCGTGCGTCCCTTACGCGTGCGGCTGCAAATGCCCAAAGTAAATTCGTATTTTAAATTTAAAATGAAAACAATGTAAATAAGATGTGTAAATAAGTTAAAAGAAATGTGTTCAACTATGTTTCATAACAGTGAAAAGCGCGTCTGGATTTTTTCTACGTTCCAATCGCATTCGCTCCTCTATCCCCGTTGTCCGGAGAAACTTGTTTTCTTTCAAATATTTTTGTCAATAAAAATATTGTATTCAATGCAAAAATGTAAATATGATGTGTAAATAAGTGGCAAGAGCTGTGTTCCACTAAAGTGCGTGTACCAAAAATGTGTCTAGGTTCGTACTACATTGTAAACAGGTATTCTGTACGTATCGAAATTATAATTAGTTATCCAGAGAAAACGTGTTTGTTTTGTATATTTTTGTGAATTAAAATATCTCATGTTATGTAAGGTTAAAGCACCGAAGGCAACATAAACAGTTGCAATCGAATCGAATGTCGAATTAATTTGCCTCTAGAATTGTGTAGCTGCGTGGAACAGCGGCGGCCTTCCCTGGCCGCGCTGGGTCCATGATGGCCGGTGTACGGGAAATGAATGCGCTAGTCTTTACAATGCGATGCCACACGCCATACGGATAATTGATGCCGAAAGGAAGGTTCTGGCCCGCAGAGACTTTTTTTAATCGCTTAGGCAAAAAGTTAAGAAGGAAAGAATTTAACATGGCGCCTTACGGGGCCGCCGGATAGGCAACCCGCGGTACGGTTCGGCGGGGCCGCGCGCTCCCCGTTTTGCGGCATTCAAAGTGCTGCCGTTCGAAATTTAAAGCGACGACCCCCTTTTTTAAGTGCGCACGGGATAGCTGATGAAAGTGCGCATCTATTGGTGCACAATAACTCATACATTGAACCTGAAAATTTTCGAGTAAATTGCGAATTTCTGATTTTGAACGTCAATGTCCGAATAGTCAATCAATCCTGTACGTCGCAGTTTTGATGTCAGAGGGCTGTAACCAACGCCAATCTACTCCCCCAAGTCTTCCAAACGCCCCGCCGTTTCAATCGCGACGCGGCGACGCCTAGTTCCGGATTTATGACCAATTTTAATGGTAAAAGAGGCGGTGCCCCTGGTAAATATGCAACCCGCTTTTTGGCGATGTTATCGCGGTTTCCGGCTTTGGCTCCAACTCTAGTCTGAAAGAGGAGGTTCGAATCTACCGACTTCCGAAATCAGTTCGCTCTGAACATGTTTTGCACATTTTTGGTGCTTAACCTCCCATGTCTAAAATTCCCGCAAGAGCTACCGGGATCCCGTCCTACTTCATGGGATCCCGGCCTCCTTTACAGGATCCCATTTGCTCTCCAGGGATCCTGTGCTGCTGTCGCGGGATCCCGTTAGCTTTCCAGGGATCCTGTACCACTGTCGCGGGATCCCCCTAACTCTCTAGGGATCCAGTACCGCTGTTGCGGGATCCCGCTAGCTCTCCAGGGATCCTGTACCGCTGTCGCGGGATCCCTCCCTTTAAGCGGCACGGGATCCCATTTCGCCACACGGGATCGCTCTGGACATGGGTGCTCCTTTAATGGAAGAAGGATCCCTTGTGAACAAACGGGTACTCCTTTTAGGGAAAGGGGATCCCTTTTCGTCTTACAGGTACACCTTTTAGGGACAGGGGATCCGGTGTCGCCACACAGGTGTCCTTTCTGATTCAGGGGATCCTGTTCCAACGGCCAATTTTCGTTACAGGATACTGTCCGCAGAGGATCCCGCAACGTGCAGGACCCCGTACGGACAGGGGATCCCGCAGCTCCCTTCTAGCACACAGGATCCAAAGCCATCGGGTTCCCGAAACAAAGGGAAATCCCTTAACGAAATTGACCCGGTCACCCGGGAATCTTAGACATGGGCTCCTAGCTAAGTGCAGCGTCCTCCGTTGCGCGGCCCAAGCCAGCAACGAGAGAGACATGAACCACGCATGAGTCCCTTGTCTCCGCGCGGCTCTAGCCAGCGGAGGCGCTCCACTCCTACAAAAAGGGCGATGTCCCCGCCGCGCAACACGCGCCGCGTACACGTTAGGCAGCCCCGCGGTGCTCGCTCACCGCCCCGAAACCACGACGCCGCCCGCCCTGTCCTGACACAGAAACGCGAAGCACGCCGCCCCTACCGCCATGACGGCCCTCGGCCGGACCAGCCCCAGCGCGACTGGCACGCGCGCGGCAATCGCCAGCGCCCTC
Organism: Stenchaetothrips biformis; assembly: GCA_030522485.1. Taxonomy (NCBI): domain Eukaryota; kingdom Metazoa; phylum Arthropoda; class Insecta; order Thysanoptera; family Thripidae; genus Stenchaetothrips; species Stenchaetothrips biformis. The sequence continues at coordinate 17,663,342 of CM060088.1, forward strand.
ATGAACGCCGCCGTGGCCTCGCTCGCGGTCCAAGACCAGAGCGAACGCGCCAGTCCAACGGACAGCGCAATGGCCAACGCCGCGAACCCACTATCAGCAGACCAGCCGACGCGCCCCCAGCGGTAACATGCCACCGCTGCGGCCAAGTAGCCGGGTACACCAACGCGCAGACAAAATTGTTATGCTACGGGTGTTACCGCCGAACGGCAAAAGGCGCCGCAGGATATCGGCGCTCCCGCACGCCACCGCGCTCACACAGGCAGTCCTCAGACGACACGGTCGCCGGGGACACGGGCGCGGCCACGCCAGCCCGGTCCCGGAGCCCCTCTGTCGCCAGCTCAGCGAGCCCCGCGCCACCGAGGCCCCCAAGCCCCGCCCCTCGCGGCCCGAGCCCCGCCCCACCAATCGAGCCGCCATGTCCGACAGCGGTACAGGTGCACGTAAACCTCGACGTGGCCCAGCCCGGCCTCAAGCCAAACGACCTACGACACAAGATCGGCGCGAAAACAACAGCACCCGTCCCCGGCAAAACACCGCGCAAAAAGAAACGCTCGTCCGGCCAGACGCGCTGCAACTTGTGCCGAAAACGCGGGCACTCCACGATCCAGTGCGTCGGTTGGGACGGCATGGACGGCATAGACCTGGACACGCTCGGCGAGGTCGACGAGCAGCCGCCCGCAACACAACCCGCCGGCGAGGAACAACTGCAAGACGACGCGCTGCTGGCCCAGAGAAACAAACTGCTAGCAGACGACGGCGACGAGTGTTTACAACTCGACACCTCGCCGCTCATCTAAGCGCCCCCAGCGGCCATCGCGCAAACGAGTCACGGTCTGCTGGATTTCGCACGCAGCAGCCGATCAAAGCCCGCGTCACATCTAGCTGGACACGCCTCCACTTCCGCCTTCGCCAGCTGCCCACGAGGAGACGCCATTCCATAGAACATCATCGAGCCGCGCGGACGTAGTCAGAATCCAGGAAAGATGGAACCATCCATAGACCGAGAAGAAGCAGTCCGCGGGTTAAGTGAACAGCTTGCCAGGGCAGTCCTGGTCGTCTTCGAAGGTACGGAAGAAACTGCCGGCCCAGCCGACATCAAAGACGACGCCGCGGTCCGCGCTGCTGAGGAGGACCTAACCTTCTTGTGGGCGGTCCGCGCCGCCGCCGAGGCCGCGGACGACTGGGACATCGCCGAACAACAGCAACTGGGAGCGGTCGGCCCGGCACCAGCACCGGCTCCAGTAAACCAGCCAGCACCAACGGACCAAGAAACATGCCGCAACTGCGGCAACGCAAGCCAAATGCCCATGATTCGACAGCTGTGCCACTGGTGCCGGGGCGCCAACAAAAGGCCATGCCATCGCTCGCGGGAAACAACCAAACCCGGAGAGCTCGCAGGGCCTAAAGCCTGCCCAGTCGTCACCCCCGCGAAGCCACTTGGAAGGGCTGAGCTGCTCCAGCGCACCCTGGATCGGCTGGCCATCATACAGCCGGGCGGCGGGCACCAGCAATCCGCCGAACCAACCCACAATGCAGTAACCGCGGGATGGCAAGAGCCCGCGGTACCCAACCCCCAGCCGGCACCAGTAAATCTGATTCACGTCCAAAAAGCGATCCAACAAGTGGTGCATCAACAAGTGAACCACGTGGTTCAGCAGCACCAGCAAGTGGTAAACGTTCAGCAAGTAGTGGTAGTGCAGAAGAGAACGGGCCACCCCCGCATTAGATGTGCATTGTGCGGCAAGAGGCACACATGCCGCTACTGCCCAAACACCCAGTGACCGTTTCCGCTGCACCAACTTGATCGGGCTTCGCCTTTGGCGGGCCAACCAGATGAAGAACTTTGATCGGGCTCTGCCTCAGGCGGGCCACCTATGTTTTTTTATTTTCTTATTATTCCGTGCTCAATCGAATTGTACATAACCTTTTTTTTTTTTCTTCACCTTATTTTTGTAATACACGTATACATCTCACCTTGCTTTTCGCTCGAGTAATCCTGTGTTCCTCGCCTCGCTCAGCTTCCATCAGGGGGTGGCAACAGCGAAGGAAGCGCGTGAAGCTATGCTCGAGCGAGGTGCAGCGGTTACGCACTTGTTCGAGATTATGAAAACTAGGCAGGTGTGAGGGCATGAATCCTCCCCCTGGACCAACCATCCGGGGGAGACTTGATCCCAGGATCAATGCTCCCCCCAGCATGGCAACAGAAGGGGGAGCATTCGTCCCGGGATAAAGTATCCGGGGGGAGGGTTCATCCCGGGATAAATTCTCCCCCCCCCCCAAAATGGATAGAATCTGGTCTCGGCGGCTTTTTGACAGCACTAGTGTTCGTTTGACTGCCAATAGGAGCTGGGCAGACTGCAAATAGTGCCCTGACGTTCTGCGAATAACCTGTACCTGCAAAAAGGGGGGGGGGAGACTTTATCCCTGGACGTAACCTCCCCCCAAGATGTCTACGCCACAAGGGGGGAGACTTTGTCCCGGAACAAACCCTCCCCCCGAGATGTCCACGTTACACAAGGCGGAGACTTTCCCAGGACGAATCCTCCCCCCGAGATGTCGACGCAACACAGGGGGGAGACTTTGTCCCGGAACAAACCCTCCCCCCGAGATGTCCACGTTACACAAGGCGGAGACTTTCCCAGGAACTTCGAAGTTTCTTCAAATTGCCCCAAGAAACACACATTGTTACAACCAAGGGTTACAAGATCACTGCAAGCGACCTGTGTAGAATTAATACCAAAGGATGGCTAAATGGTACAGTTTGTATAGATTCTAAATTTAACCTTTCAAACAAAAATGCCTAGAAAAAACTAACTTTTTTTATGTTTTAGATTGTGAATGCCTATTTCAAGCTAATTTCTGCTGAAGATCAAAACCAAAATGGTGTTTTTGGGTTTAGCTCACACCTTATGCCAAAGTTAAACAGATATTCTTCTGGGTTTGAGGGAAATGGTCCATGGACGAGGAAGGTAAAACTTTTATTGTCATTTATTTATCTGTACTTAATAAAACATACTTATTTAATTTTCTTTCCTCAGGTCAACATTTTCGATTATAAGCTTTTGCTTGTGCCTATTCACATTGAAAGTATTTCCCACTGGACACTCTGCGCCGTTGACAATGAGGCAAAGCACATAATGTACTTTGATAGTTTGGTAGGAAAAATCGAAAGCTTTGCAGATACGCACATGGCTGTAAGTGATCTCACGGTTTTAGAAATTTTTGTAATGTAAGTTGTTACAGCTAACATGATTTTAATGTTTTCACAGGCAATTGAAAAGTTTTTAAAAACAGAACATAAACGTTGTTTGGGTACAGAAATGGCACCTTACTCGAAGGTTCAAGCAAGTGCCACTACTCAGAATAATGGCTACGATTGTGGCGTGTTTGTGTGTTTTTTTGCCAGGCGTCTAGCACAGAATAAGTCGTATGCAGTGGTTGAAAATAAAATTAGTGACTTGCGCTGGCAAATGCCGTTTGAACTCTTGGCATCAAAGCTTTTGCCGGATGACTTTTTAAAGGTAATTTTACTCGATGGTGTTTGTGTACGTCAGTTGTTTTTTTTTTTTTTTTAACAGAGGATTTTCTTTTTAAATTGTAAAAGTTGATGATTAGTTTCATCAAGTCTTGTTTTGCACTAATTTCATGGTATTTCAAGTGTTTAAACCTCCTATTTTATTTTGAATTTACAGGAAGACCCAACTTTGGACCCTGGGGAAATTTGTTTTCCAGGAAGAGGACTGAAAAACACGGGCAACACGTGTTACCTGAACTCATGCATTCAGGTAATGTGAAGATTTACAGTGTAAACGGTATCCCTATTTTTCGTAGACGTCTATAGATCTTGATAAATTTCTTTCTTCAACAGGCAATTTTTCACATCGACCCATTCATGACATAGTTAAATGAGGATAACCACGGTCTGAACTGTGGTAGTTTGTATTGTGTAACTTGTGCACTTGTAAACTTATTCATAGAAACTAGAAAACCAAATCAAGAGATTAAAGGCTGTGAAACTCAACATTTAGTAGAATGCGTGAAAGGTGTGCATTTGTTTGTTGTTTTAGTTTCCAGCAATATTTAAGACTCTTTTTGTAGCCAAACTTATAATTTGAAATATTGAATGTTTCAGAATTTTGGAAAGATTTCAAGCGAGGGCGTATGGAGGATGCCCAGGAGTTTTTCAGCATTTTTCTCCAACAGCTTGACTCTGAGTGCGCAACCCGCAAACCCTTGGAAAGGTCTGTTTATTTTTTAAACGCATGATGGTAGTAATTATCAATAATAGTATCGGTAGTGGTTGTATTAGTATTGCAATTTATACAATGGATTTTTTCAGTCTTGACAAAGGCAGCGAGCAACTGAGACCCACATCTACGTTTGCTTTGAAGCTTGTGACAACAAGTAATTTTTTTATGTTCGATTATATGGTTTGGGCTTCTTGCTATGATTATTAAATTATTTTTTTACAGCTACCTGCAAGTGTGGCAACATAGAGAGAACAGAACAAGATGGGTTTCACCTTGGTATATTAATGACAGAAAGAAATGTGAAATCTGTTGAAAATGGTCTGGAGTTATTTATCAAAGAAGATCGGGTCGACTACACATGTGACAAATGCAAGACAAAAACAGTGGCAGCCAAAACTGTAGAGATTGAGACTCCTCCCAGAACTCTTGCAATTCATGTTTTTAGGTTTGTACACTTTTTACACTTAACAGTTAAAATGTGAATATGTGACTCTAATTTTACTCTAAAGTCTGAAATGTGTAATTGCAGGTACTCACAAAGTGGCCGAAAAATTATTCGTGCCTTGCAAACGCCCGAGCAGCTAGATCTGCAACCGTACATCAGCAAATCCTCCAACTATAAGGGTTCCACACAATACAATTTTATTGGTTGTATGAATCACATTGGCACGTCCCTATCTGGTGGCCACTATGTAGCCACAATGAAATGTGGTTCAACATTGTTCAAGTTTGACGACGAACAGGTACGAGTTGCCAAGAAAATAATGTTATCCTTTCAGAAGAATTTGCTCTTTTATGTTGTTTTTTTTTTTTTTTTAGGTTTCACTAGTCTCCAAGGAGGACGTTGACCGAGCCTACATGTTGTTTTACCAACAAGTGTAGCGAATTTTATGTTACATTTTTCTTTTCATTTCCTATCGTTCCTATCGGAAATTCAGCGTGTATGATGACCAATAAACCCGCATAGTTGTCAATTCATTAAGTGTGCTTGTTAAATATGTACTTATTTAGCTTCCTTTATGACACAAATACTATAGTATTAAAGGGAATACACTTTCTTCAGGGAATAGTACTTAGTACATTATTGGCCAGGGGAAAATTCCTTTGTGGTAAAGCAGCCCTGCTCAAGAGTGTTTATCCTGGGACGAATTCTCCCCCCCCCCTCTCTGTGTGGCGCGAAAGGGAGAGGGTTTGTCCCGGGATGAAAGCTCCCCCCTGTGTGGCGAAGCCATCGCAAGGGGGAGGTTTCGTCCTGGGACAAAGTTTCCGCCTTGTGTTGCGTAGACATCTCGGGGGGAGGATTCGTCCTGGGACAAAGTCTCCCCCCTGTGTTGCGTCGACATCTCGGGGGGAGGATTCTTCCTGGGACAAAGTCTCCCCCTTGTGTTGCGTGGACATCTCGGGGGGAGGATTCGTCCTGGGACAAAGTCTCCCCCCTGTGTTGCGTAGACATCTCGGGGGGAGGATTCGTCCTGGGACAAAGTCTCCCCCCTGTGTTGCGTCGACATCTCGGGGGGAGGATTCTTCCTGGGACAAAGTCTCCCCCTTGTGTTGCGTGGACATGTCGGGGGGAGGATTCGTCCTGGGACAAAGTTTCCGCCTTGTGTTGTGTAGACATCTCGGGGGGAGGATTCGTCCTGGGACAAAGTCTCCCCCCTGTGTTGCGTCGACATCTCGGGGGGAGGATTCGTCCTGGGACAAAGTCTCCCCCCTGTGTTGCGTCGACATCTCGGGGGGAGGATTCTTCCTGGGACAAAGTCTCCCCCTTGTGTTGCGTGGACATGTCGGGGGGAGGATTCGTCCTGGGAAAGTCTCCGCCTTGTGTAACGTGGACATCTCGGGGGGAGGGTTTGTTCCGGGACAAAGTCTCCCCCCTTGTGGCGTAGACATCTTGGGGGGAGGTTACGTCCAGGGATAAAGTCTCCCCCCCCCCTTTTTCAGGTACAGGTTATTCGCAGAACGTCAGGGCACTATTTGCAGTCTGCCCAGCTCCTATTGGCAGTCAAACGAACACTAGTGCTGTCAAAAAGCCGCCGAGACCAGATTCTATCCATTTTGGGGGGGGGGAGAATTTATCCCGGGATGAACCCTCCCCCCGGATACTTTATCCCGGGACGAATGCTCCCCCTTCTGTTGCCATGCTGGGGGGAGCATTGATCCTGGGATAAAGTCTCCCCCGGATGGTTGGTCCAGGGGGAGGATTCATGCCCTCACACCGGCGTTTGCAAAACGCTTTGCACAGATCAAAAGAGCATGAAATTTAGAGTGCATTAGGCCTAGTGGCCTGCCTGAGTCCACTCAATTTATCCGACACAAGGGAGGCAATTTTTACATTGGGATGGCGCGGCCAAGATTTTTCCTAAATTTTCGAGTTTTCGTGTTTTTCGGTGAAAACCCTTTAATTTATTATGGGTAAAACAGGAAGTATCGAGGAAGGCAATTAGCCTAATGCACCCTTTATTCCATGCTCTTTCCATGTGTGCAAAGCGTTTTGAAAACAAAGGCCTGGTTTTCATAATCTCGAAGAAGTCCGTAACCCCTGCACCGAAGGCACGAGCATCGCTTCACGATCTCCATGGCCATTTCTACGCCCTGCTTCCATAGCTGCCTTACTTGAATTGAAATGGATTGAATTTGATTGTACCTGAATCTACACGCAATAACTTGTTTGCTTGGCCGAGTTGCTTTTAACTTTAAAATCAGTACAACACTCATACTTGAACTACTTTGGCTTGTGAGACTTCGAGCTTTGATAAGAATTTCAGTTCCTGATTCTTGTTCATCACAACTTTCTCTTGAAACTGATGAATACGGGACACACCTCTGACAAACGGTGGAGTCAGCACAGTTTGAAAGTTCTTCCGGAGTCATAATGACACGGAACACAACAAGAAGTCTCTCAACCCTTCAGCTGATTATGACACACCACAATGGTGGAGTCAACACAGTTAAAATTTTCTCTGGAGTCTTCAAGACACAGAACAGAAATTCAAACTCGCACCCACTAAAGTCTGGCGTCAAACTGACACAGACAGGCCTTCACCTTTTGAGCCCACTACTGCAAGTAATTTGCACTGCTTCATAACTAATAGTGCAATAGAAATCAGATTAACTTCCAAACATCACAACACTTCCAAGATCCCCAAGGCTTGAATTGAAAGAAGAAAGAGAGGAGAAGGTAGCAGTAATGGCACTGCTTGTAAATGTTTTTGAGAAGCACAAATCGAACGCATGCACCGCGGCGCATAGCCAGGTCGCGCGACGCTTGAATTCACTTCGAAAAAACTCAAAATTAGAAGTTCTAACCAAAACAAGCAGAACTGTTTACACCGACATGGGCTTTTTCGCCCTCCCAAGATCACTATCTGCACTCGCGCCGCGTCAGCCAATGACAGGCCGAGCCACCGGAGCTGCCAACCTTGCCGCGCGGAGCGCACGATTCGAATGCAGCCTCCCTATTCGCAAGACGGCCGCGCTGTCAACAAACAAGCAGACGACAAGCCGGAGCGAAAAGAAGCTAACATCGCGAGTCTTTCGACAGCGATTCCACTAGAAGAATCAACGCGCCTCGACAGGATTCAAACCAACACGGACGACAAGATGATGCTGTGAGTCCTCAGGGACAGCACTCAACCAGTCTCGCCTCGGTTTCGAACCTTCGCCACCGGACGGCAGTTCGCCTGCACGACAACTTGGACGACGGGCAGCAGAAAAACAACGCGCTCCACTCCGGATTCGAACCCACGCCCCCAGACGACGACCCACGGCCCCTGCTGGACGACCAAGGTCTGACGGACTGCACCCCTAAAAATGAACCATCGTGTAACAACAGAAGCCTCTCACCAGCCTGCACTGTTCTAGGTCAGCTGATCCGCTCTGAGCATCGTCCCTGGTCCTTCAAGATTCTACGCCAGAAGCTCTACGATGACTCAAGCCTTCCCTCGCCCGCTCACCATGAGAAGCTACCACTTCAAGTTCTTCGCAACGATCAACTGCCTGCAGCACTACTTCATGGACTTCAGCCAGCCTGTCTCCAATCTGATTAGTGCCTCCGAGGCTCGTCCAGAGTTTTGGGTGGTTTTCTCTGGACCTAGCTGCGGCTAGCCCACATGGGGAGCAGTGCTTGACCTTTGCACTTGTGTCTGCTAGCTTACTCACTGCAAGCTCAGCATGACTGCGTTTGCCAGTTAACTACAAACGCTAGGCTTTGAACACTCGTTGAGACCGCGTCACACTGACAGGTCTCGACAGAGGCCTTAACATTTGGCGCGTCCAACGGACACCCAGGTGACTCCAGCGTGTCCAGAGGACAGCTGGAAGGCCGAGGCCCACCCGCCTGTTTTCCCGGAGAAGGGAGGGGTGATGTGGTGATACGGCTTTGTAGCCTCCACCACCCTTTCCATGCACTAAGTCAGAACGCGCACTACCCGCGTGGCGATACCCCGCGCTCAGAGCCAGCCGCCAGCCCAAACGGCCGGCTGCGCTACCCCGCGCGTCAGCCGTCCGCGGCCCCGCTTCAAGTATCCCGCGCCGCGCGTCCCGAACGCGCGGCCGCCAATCGAAGCCGATCGCGCCGATCGGGTCCCGAGCGGCCCGCCGGGCTGATCCCGAAGCCGAACCCGAAGCCCGACTCCGAGCCCGCCCGCGAGCCTCCGCGCGGCCGGCCCGATCGTCACTCCGAGTCCAGCCAGCAGCAGCGACACATTGTCCTCTCTGACCGTCTCGTCCGTAGCGCCGCGTCCTAAGGACCTCCGCTCTCGTACTCTCTCTATTGCATTGATTACCTTGCATTGAATCTGTGTACCAATAAACCTCGAGTTTATAAGCCATACCTCCACTCGTCTCTCTAGGAACCTCCCTCTTAAACCCGCATTCACAATAGTTTCAACCCAGCCTGATTTATAAAGTGGTAACTGCTTCCATGCCCGACCGGTATTGCCAAAGGGCGGAACTGTAGCTATTTCTATTGGCGGTATAGTCACATTATCTGCAAGAAGCGATAGGGCATGGCTTCGAGGAACAAAAACTACGAGCAGCGAGAAATTGCCCATATCAGACCACGAATTATCAACCTTTACATGCGCTGTGGTCCCCTTAGGCAAGGAACGCCTGACGGTATTAGACTGCGGCTACCCGCATTTTGTTCAATCAATGTACATTGACAGGGGAGTACAATTTCATTCCTTCCTGAGACTAAAGCCTTAACAGTACGAACTACAACAGTATGACAAATTACATCTAAGTCACTGGTCGGGTTAAGCACAGAAAATGTATCGTTCCAAATCGACTGGACTGTGGATTCCTTTATATCATTACAGGAGATATGACAATGGTGCTGCAAGTCGGACACTTCCATTCCAGTTAGAATTCTATGTATACAGTTTGTCAAACCACTGTTTTCACTAACTCTGGGTATGATTTTCACAAATTTATTATTAAGAACGTCGTCGCCGTCTAGTGGCCGGATGGATTCACTATCTGATGCAATCAGAACCGTTTTATCTAGCACTGAACATGTTTGTGAGTTTAACAAGAAATACAAGGGTTTGATTGCGAATACTGTCCATTTATTTCCTGCTGTAGTAATCGGAATGTTTAGCGTAATGGCAAGACTGGTTTGACTGATAAGATTACATTGTGCTGATTTCAAGAGGTAATACAAATCAATTTTATCATAAGGTATAGCTAATTTCAAGTCGCCTGCATTTAACAAGATATTCTTTTGGTTTAGGATTCTCTTAAGTTCTCCCTCCGAGACAGCAAGCCGATCCAACATATTTGCCTGACAACTGTAATATACTGATTTCATCGCTAGTAGGTGACTCTGAAGCATTTGAATCATTGATTGCAATTGGATCGTCATGAGTAATTTATGAAAGACAATATCTCCATCAGTTTGAGAGTCATTGAGTGATTCTACCAGAACGTTATACGCTTTTGTGTACTGAGACACACACAAAATCTATGTGTGTACTCAGTACACACTTCTAGGTGCGTGCTTACAAGCATGCACTTCAAGGTGTGTACTTGCCTAAGCACGCACCTAGAAGTGTGTACTTGAATGAGTACTCACTTTAAAGTGTGTACTCAGTGAGTACACACATAGAAGTGCATGCGTTTTCCCTATGCCGCGCATGCACCTCGCAAGTGTGTACTCACTGAGTACACACTTTAAAGTGTGTACTCATTTAAGTACACACTCCTAAGTGCGTGCTTAGGCAAGTACACACCTTGAAGTGCATGCTTGTAAGCACGCACCTAGAAGTGTGTACTGAGTACACACATAGATTTTGTGTGCATCATTTCCTGCATAGTTTTAGATAATCCTTGTATTTGAACAGCATGAGTATTAGTAACCGAAATTAAATCTTAAGTTTTATTCCTAATTGCGCCAACATCGTTTCCAAGATTATTTAGGCTTTCAATAACTGCGTTTAGCACATCATCCGTCACTGTTCCTTCGACGAAGTGCCTGATTTTCCCCAAAAACGGAAGCAAGGACCTCCTCTGTCCAGTTGCCACTGGACCTAGTTTTGCAAAGATTTGAGAAAGTTCTTGAATAATCTGTGTACTAGTTTTATGTAGGCCTTCAATTACCTGGCAAACTTCTTTATTACTCTTAATATCTTTACATGTTACTGTATCTGAATATGCAATGACTGTCATTGAGGGTAAGTTTGCGGTCAAATTTATTTGGATGAGATCAGTGGCAATGAGCAGCTGAGGTAAGGCTTCTATTTGGATCCCCTTGGATTGGATGACCTGCACTCCGTCTGCGTCACCGCGCACGATGTGCGGCGTTAGAGCCACACAAGATAAAACCCACCACCAAGCGAACATCTATATGGAGAATGAATTTAATGCAATTAATGTTTAACTCATTATTATAATAAAAATTCCCCAAAGAAAATTAATATTTACAACAAAATAAATTCATAGTAGTTCTAATTTAGATAAGTAGAGAGAAAATATATATATATCTAGGTTTTGCAGTCGTCAGGAGCACCCAGGGAAATCCGTTCTTGAATTGAGACCAGCTCCGGACTTGATCGTTGTACTTGATTTTTGTTCTCAACATAAGTCCCAAATGCTCTTGATTATGCCGGCGAATGAAGAACACTGTTTCAAGACCAGTACATTGTAGAAAGGCGTTGTGCAGTGTTCCGACATTTTAAAATTTTAGTGCACTGCCGGGGTATTAGAACCGGCGCGTTAAGGCCACCGCTCTACTCTCTTAGCCCCTCGGCCACCGGTCATTCCGGGGACGGCCATGCGTGCCACGATACCATGCGTGCCACCTTCACCCCGCACCGGTTGAATCCGGCGGAACAGGCCAACGCACATCCAGCATGTCGTGGCCGGATACACATCGTCCGCATAGCGCAGTTGGTAGCGTGGCGGGTCGAAGAGCCAGAATCTGAGGTTCGGCTACCGGCATCGTGATACAAAAAAAAATGTGGCGTAGATGGCAGCGCGGCATGAGGTAGCACGGAAGGTTGAGGGTTCGAACCCAACCTGCAGCTATCCTTTCAATCGTCTATTTTTTATTTTTTTAACTTTTTTTGGGGGTGGTGGGTCCTTGAAACGCAATGGCCACCAAGTCATTGGGCGGCTCAATACTTAAAAAGCCTCTAGACAGTCATTTAGACCGACGGGATTCAAAGTCGGGCCAATGCAGCCTCGGCGCCTATACGTGAGCATGCTGCATCCCTCGCACGACTAAAGCGTCCCGACCGGCCGACTAGTTGTCGGCCGTCGCCTGGGCAGGTCAGAGCACAGAATCCGTCTGTCTCGTACACATAGCAGTGATTTTCAAAAATGGATAAAAACGGTAAAATTGTCACCTCAGCGATCCGTCTTTCCCGCTGGTATTTAATACCCTCAGTCCATTCTCCTGCCAACCCAAAGGATTGTGCGAGGGAAAACTGGTTACGCCTCGCCGGGAGTCGAACCCCCGCCGAACCCGGCTTACCATCCAGCCTCCAGGCACGGATCCAACTGAGCTACCGTGACAACTGAGGGAACGGGGAGATGATGCGGCGTCCGTTGACACGGCATATGCGTCACCTCTTTTCAAGCCCATCTGCCTAGCATTGATCCAACTTGATACTCAAAGCAAGCTCATTTGTGGTCTAGGCTCCAGCAAGAACATTTTCTCAAATTAAGAAAGCAGGTTCTCGGACTATTTTTTTCGCTAAAACAAGTACACGGAAATTAAGAACATTCTAGGCGTAGATCTGAGTGACAAATTTTCTCAAATCACGCGCATTTCCATCAAAACAACGCAAATTTGAGCATTGATGCAACATCGGCGGGCATTGATATTAGACCCTCAATTTTGAGAACATTTGAGCATTGATCTTAGTGCATTTAGAACTTGCTGGGAGTGAGAACATTTGAGGCTTGAATCAAGTCAATTGTGCTTGATTCAAGAACAGATTTTTCTGGGTGAGATCACCACTGATACATATAAATTATAACCGGAGTATTTTGAAAAATTTTAGTCAAAAGATTAATGGTTAGGTCTAACGGTATAGAATCGAGGCCAGCAGCGATGCGGGGCATAGCGATCGCACAGATATTATTGTAATACATGAAATCTCTCAGTGCGAACAGTGATTTTTCCAAATCCTCAATTATAGGTTTATGAAAGCAACGGTCTTTTGTAATTAAATTTATAATAAATCTAGTATCTCGCCAAAGTGCTACCAAGCCACCAACATTTCTCTGTGAAGTTAAAATATCATTCCTCAGATTAAATAACTGCTGGAAATTTACCGCAATTCTACGAGACATTTTTGCGTCTCTCGAAATGCAATGGGTAAGACTAATATGAGACGGACATGAGAACAAGTCACTTTGCACGTGGATCAACTAACTGCATTCTGTATTTCTCTGTAAAAGCGGAAAACAAATACACAGAATTACATTACAACACAACGAACAACGGTCAGCGCACCAACTTCAAACGAAAATGAAATGAACGAAATCAATTAAATAATTAAAAAAAAATTATCTTTTACGTTTCTATGAGGAAAATAAAATTATCGGGATGTTTACAGTGTTTAGCGCCTCGAAGTATCGAAGAGTAGTTTTGAATATTCGCGCTGCCGTCGTTCAGCTGTCGCCGAGACAGCGTCCCTTCGCGCGGCTAGTGGCGTGCGTTTATAGTGCCAACTGCTACTGGAGTGGATGCTGCGCCTGGCGTGTAGTTCGAGGTTTAAAAAGAGTTGCGGTTGGTTATTTCTGCTATGGTTGCATCATGTTGTTTTGTGGCGTGAAGTATTAATATTTTATAACCGTTAATTATGCCTGAACCATTCCGAAATATTTATAGTTAAATAAGTATGTGTGTTCCGTTGGCAGTTGTCATCCGCCCTCCCGGGGAATGTTATCTGGAGATGTCCTGAGCGCCCGCCCGAAGCCCTTACTATGCACAAATTTGATTCCACTGTGGCTTACATCTTGGACTCGACAGTGTGTGTCGAGCTTGCGTTGTGAAGAAACGTTCCTTTGTGCCATGGCTGCTCCCGTGCCCTGTGTGGCGATTGCTTGTTACTTCCTAATGCCGAGGGGGCTCCAGGGGGTACCAATTATTACGTGCGGGCACTGCTTCGCGCGTGCCTCAAGCGAACGGCGGTACCAGAAGTTTGCGCGCCTAGCGATTGATTGGAGGAGCGGGAGGTTTCAGTACCAGGCGCATCCAGTGAGCCCAGACCACGCTGATAACCCGTGTTACATATGCGCTGTCTGCGGAATGTCTACCTGTGTAAGTAGTATTCCGTGGCCGCGGTAGTTGCCGTGGAAGATCATTGTTGTAACCTAGTACTGTCAATTTCATACAGATACGGTATCCGGTTGTGCTCCCTGCCGCGTCGGCCATACCGCAAGAGCCCGTCCCCGGCCCTTTCAACGCCTCTCCAAGTCCCCAACCCTTGGAGGAGGTCATATTGGGGTCGGGGAGCGGCCCAGCCGCCGCAGAGGAAGAACTGGATTTAACTGATCCCCTTGCAGACGTAAAAGTGAAGATGGACGAGGAGGATGTTATAGTTTTGGACTGAAGGAGCAAAAATTTAATTTTAGTATTTCTGAATGTGTTTATTTAAGAGTGTCATAGAGTATATTTGTGTTCTAAAATTTATATTTTGTTTTTGTATTTAAATTTGGTTTAAATCCCGATCTAAAACACTTTTTTTTTGTATGAATTAAAATTTATATTTTTATCTATATCAGATTTTATTTTTGTTTTTATTTCTTGAAGGCCTGATTTGTTAGTGGTGGCTGCGCTATCTAGCGACACGCCCGATGACGGTGTAGTGGAGTTCTTAGCCTGCTGGACGATGTTAAAGGGAGCTAACTGTTGATATCGCTTGGCTAAAGATAGCCAGAGCATCGTTTTTCGCTGACGATATGCTCCTGCGCTCCGCGCAGCGGTGCATGGATACGCTCTGGACCTGCTGGTCAGTCCATTGGCGTCCGCGGTACGGACCTGACATACCTTTTCTAGCCGAGAGAGTGCACGATGAGCGGACCGTGTTGTGATTTCTATTGCGGATGTTGCCTGGCGCATTCAGGAGGGAACCTAACCTAACCTTCACAGTTATTGTGACTCCCGGCGACTGCCCCGAGCCTCTCCCTTCCCTCGAGCTCCAGGGCTCCGCGGGCCGCCAAGGGCCCGGCGGGTCGCCGCTCAGCCGGTCTCCGCGCGGCGAGCGTTTGTTAGTGGGGTTTTCTATTAGGCTCAGCAGTTTCGCTACCGTAACACAGCCACCCAGCCGGAGGAGCCCGCGTCAGCGCCGGAAACCGATGCCGATGCCAACAACGCCTTCCGCCGCCTCTTCAAGTACGTATTTGTATTCTCTCAACAAACACAATACTCCTAGATATAAGCCGTTACTTATTTCTATGTGTTTGTTTCAGTTTCAGTCAGAGCCGAAAGAGGCCGCGTCAAGTCTCGGCTACTGACGGAGTGGACCTTTACTTGTCGGGCGCAGGTGATGAATCTGATGAGCAGTATAAAAAACTATTCATCAAATACAACACCTGCATCCCGTCAAGCGCGCCTGTGGAGCGCTTTTTCAGTAGGGCTAAGTTGGTACTAGCCCCAAGCAGAAGCCGATTAACGGACCAAAATTTTGAAATTTTGGTTCTTTTGGAGGCTAATGCCCATCTGAAAGAGGACAGCTTGTAAATGTGTGAAACTCTTGTAAATATCTATTAAATTCTGTGCTGTGTATATTTTATTTTGTTGAAATTTTAAGTTCTGTTAAGTTTAAGATAATTTGTGAGTATTTTTACTTCCTTACGCAGATGAATATTTGATCATTAAAAAGTTTTGTTAAATATGCATTGTTTCTGCTTTGAAATACCTTTTTTCATTAAAAAGTAATAGTAAAAGTAATTAGTTACAATTTTTTCGGTAACGGTAACGATACTAGTTACTTTTCCGGTCAAAAGTACCGGTAATAGTAACTAGTACAAATTTTGGGACAAGTAACTGTAACGGTACTAGTTACAAAAAATAGAGTAACTTTCCGAACCCTGCCTCGCACCCTGTGCTCATTACGCACGCCTAGATGGCGCCTGTGTTGCCTGCTGCCCTTGCCGCACTCCTTCCCCGCCAAGGTCCCCCCTTCGGCCGAGGGCGTCTTCTGCCTCCTCCCCGCGCCCCTCTCGCCTCGCAGTGCCGCTTCTGCCCGCCCCGCCCCTCTCCCCGCACCTTTGGTGTTTTGACCTTCTTTGCGTATCACTCCTCCCCGTGGACCCTTTCTCTACTCTCTTCGTGTTGTGTTTGGGCATTCCCTGTCCCCTCCCCCTGTCTGGCGTCGGCGCGTTCCTGTGAACCCCTCTCCCCCACCCACTTCACTTCACGCCTGTCCTGTTCTGAATCATCGGCGTGCGCCGCACCCGTGGCGGCCGCGGTCCTTATCGCTTCCCCCATGCCCCCATCCTTTTCACACGTCGTTGTTCCAGAACTTGATTCGATTTTTGGCAGACTTGAATGGCGAACAATTGCAATGCGCTCCTTGGTCAACGATTGGCAGAAGAAATCAAAACAAAAAACTATTAAAGATAAGAGAGCGAACAATAAAAATAAAATGAATTCAGTTTGCGAATTATATTGTGCGTATTCTCCTTGTGCAATTTCTATGTTATTTTCATTTTCCATGTTGCACTTAAACGCGCGCCACGCGCCGCGCCTCGTCCCCCAGTGTTCAGCTGTTAAAGTGGCTGTCTGCGCTTGGTTTCGTTATCACTTGGTTTATATTTTGGATTCGGAGTCTGTCTTCCCTGTGGCCCTTCGTGTTGTGCTGGCGGGGTGCCCTGGCGTCCTGGTGTCCGGGACCAAGCCGTCAGTCTGGTTATGTCCGTGTGTGCATGCACAATGTGTCACCGAACTAGAGACGACTCCTCCAGCTCGAGCTCCAGCTCATCGAGCTCCTCGGACTCCTCCAGCACGAGTTCATCAAGTTCGTCGTCCAGCTCGAGCAGCTCGTCGCCGGCGAGCTCTCGTGAATCTTCTCCGGCACCGGTGCGCCCACGCAAGCAGCCACGCAAGTTCACTCCACCTAAAGTGAAGCTACGCACGCCCACTCCACCTCCGGCGCGCACACCGGCGGCCTCGTCTTCAACACCACGCACGCCCTCTCCACCTCCAAAGGTACGTTTCTGCCTTTTATACTCTGCCAAACTTTTTTTGAATAAGTGCGTCCGTCCCCCGCTTCACCAACTGTGCGTCAAAGTGATGTTCGGAACTGCAGCCGAACATTTTACGCGGCCCCGCGATGGATAAAATCGTTTCCATTTATTCCGGTGAATGGCGTGCTGCTGCGCAATGTGTTGCATGTAACAAGCTTGCAATTGAATGTCCAATTTCTTGGCCAAATTTTGAGAATGGTCATAATACTTCCGTCATGTTGAGCAAATCTGGTTGTATCAGAAATCTGTTTGTATCACCTTGGATGATGTACTGTGTGGTAGAGGCCAAGAAACACCATTTTGCTGAGAGAAGTGAGAGACCAGATTGTGTGTTAGTTCTTGTGTATTCAGATCTGTATACTGTGAAACCTGAATTCAAGAAGGGTGGAAATTGTTTTGAAACATTTATGCTGATGATTTTTTTAGATAATCCTGTTTTTGGTGAAGTGAAAGAAGTATAAGTGGCAGGTCAACTAATGTTGCCTCAAACAATCGTCCTGACATTGTTGCATAGGCATAGGTTTCTCTGGTATAATGATGGTGACTAGGGGAAGGTGGGGCACAATGGGACACGTGGTACAGTCGATATTTTGCACTTCTGGTTCAGTTTAAGAGCCGATAAAAATTATGCAGTTTGGCAATGCATAAATGCTATGTTGCGCGACGGAGTTTTTAAAATAACAACAATTGTTTGCGATACAGAAAATTGTGAGGGGGAAATTGTCCCAATGTGCCCCAGTCGTGGGGCACATTGGGACATGCTTTTTAGATTCTCTCATAGCTCGTTAATCTTTTCGTGAAATTTGACCACATTCGAGCGATACCGAGCACATTGATGTCCTCGTCCAGAAGGAAATGTTTCTGAAGTGCCACCTGTTTATTTCCATGTGCAATAGCTGATCATGTCATGAGTGTCCCAATGTACCCCGGACCCGGGGTACATTGGGACAATGCAGCCCTAACCTCAAATTGATCTGGATAGGACCCAGAGAAAGGAAAGTTCCGTAAACGCTCTCCATTTGAAAGAGCACACAACAACGTACACTTTTCAACAAACGTGGAACGTTTTTAAGAAACACATTCGACTTTATGACTAAAAGAAAAAAAGTGTCCCAATGTACCCCACCTTCCCCTACTAGTGTTGTTAAGTATCATGGGTTGTACCTAAAACAGGAAAGGCTTCATACTGACCTAATCGTGACAGATTCAACCCTCTTGAACCCTTGACCACTTAAAAATCATGACACTGTCTCTCTGTCCGAACAATATTTTTGAATAGCAATTATGATTGACCGATCAGATTTAATTTACAGTCTCTCATGTCCACTGGATGATATTCATGAATGTGATGATGTGCTGATGTGATTTTATGTGATTTGACTGTTTGATAATGTGGCGACGACCTCTTCCGGGACATCCGCAAACCTGACATGGTGCATATCGGCCGGTTACCACTGTCCCACAAGGAGTGAGTAGAACCAATTTTCTTTTAAACCGGGGGAACCCACCTGATAGACACCCACAAAATGGCGGAGAAAGCAAGAATTCCATCCTGATCCCAATAGTAGACTCCATTCTCAAAGGAAAGAATAGACTTGGAATAGGAGCTCGGATAATCATCAAGAAAGCTTTCGAGACAACGCCCCTGACAGCACCAGGAATCGTCACTCAATTTAACATCATCGAAAGCCACATCAAGGATAACAAGATAACGCAGGACTTTGACAAAGCTCAGGCGTTAATAGCCGAAGAAATTCAGAACCAACTCCCCGGACTGAAACAAACAGTCTTCCTGTACAAATCTGGATCGGACACAGAGGAGGGCGACCTGGTCATAACCAAGGCCCACCTGCAAACAATCCTAGACTCAATACAGGAGAAATACGACCAGGCGGGGCAAACTTTTAAAGGAGACGTCAGCACGCTGCTGACAGACCTCATCACCGCGCTAGGACAATCTAAAAACTTGAGGAATGGAAACAAGGTGGTAATGGCAGGCGCAACCCCAGAAATCCCCGCTAGAAGAAACCTCAAATCTCAGCTGGAGTCACCGGTCGCCAAGACTTCCACCAGCAAAACCGACCAAACCTTAAGCAGCAACCCCCACAACAAAGAATGGAACGACTTCGGGGACGACGACAAACAACCGCGCCTAAGCAGCATCCAGTATGCAGAAGTGGACAAATCCTACCTCGACGACCCCACGTTCGAGGCGGACTATAGAGAATACAGAAGAAACATAGCGGACATTGAAAGAATGATGAAACAAAGAACACAAAAAGAAGAAGAGCCACAAGGAAAATGGCCCGACTCAAGGAACCAGACAGGAGCCCTGCTAGCAAGACACGACGAGCTGATGAACACAGCAAAGAAAACAAAACCAAAAACCTTCGAAGAACGGAAAATAGAGAGGGAAATGGAAAAGAACGACAGCGAAACAAAACAGCCCGCGGGAACGCAGCAACGGTCACAGAGGACTGAACCGACAAGAGCAGAGCAGCCCCAAAGAAGAGAACAACCAGGGAGGCAGGGAAGATCGTTCTCTTTGTTCCAGAACGAAACGTTCTCAGGCGAACCCGAAGAAGACGCGGAACGCTTCGCAAACATAATGCAAACAATCTTACCAGAAGTGGACCAACGCCTACAAACGACCTACCTCATGTCAAAACTAAAAGGAAACGTACGACACGTTGCAAAGATCCTGTTGGAGAAGAACAAGACAGCCACAGCAAAAGACATACTGACCTACGTGACAAAGAGTTTTCCAGTGAATGCAACACAAAGACGGGAACCTCAGATTGATAGGCACGTAAACTGTTTTGATTGCTGCCGGTACTCGGATTTGAGATGCAGGGAAGTGATTACAGCCTGTGTAAAGGGGCGTACAGAAGTGCGCTTGCAGTGAGGAGGAGGTTTCCTCCAGTGAGTGATCAGCCACTGATGGAGGTTAGAAGACCTTATATAATCAAACTTCACAAGATGCTGACCAAGATGGCACTAAAGAGAGAAACTAAGCAAAAGTCAGGAATTAACAATGATTCTGTTGAGTCTTATGTCACTGAAGGAGTGCTCTTGGAACAATTTGAAATCATTTGGCCACTTCTAGTTACATCTAAAGGACATGTCTTTATACATGGGGAAGAGACTTGGTGAACCAAACAGTATCAGGTTGAGAAACTCCCAATGCAAGGGATGAAAGTGAGTCTGCGTGTCTACAAGGACTCATATGCAGTTCTACCTGAGCCTCTATTTGGTTTGAGCTTAACCCTTTAGCTCACAATGTTGTTCTGAAACAACGTCCACGAAATGACGCTCTATGGGCCCTGTACTTGTACAAATGGGGTCGGGTATCACTGGAAATATAAAAGGAGGTCCCACTCCATGATTTGAAACTCCCGGGAGGTGACCGGAAACGACTCAAGGTAGTCCCACCGCGACTCAATGTAGACAGGGTTGCCACCCTCCGTGTTGTCTTAGCGTAACCTCAACCACCACCAGTTCTGGCGTTCCAGAGACGTAATTTTTGTAAAAGGCATTGTCGAAGTGTTGGAAAATAATAATTGCAGTGTCTCATTCCGAAATTTCACCTCAGCGTGCCAGGAGGATCGCGGGAATGCCTACGTTGTACAAGAACAACGTTATGAACTGTGGGGTATTACTTAGGCCTAATTTTGGTGGCTTCGATTTACATGGTTTTGGATGATTTGAATGACCCATGTCGATATTTTTTGAACAGTTGATTGCTTTTCTAGCAGCTGGGTACTGATGTTTCGCTTGTAAACATTCAAATAGTCCAAAAAGTGGTCGTTGTACTCATACAACACCGTGATGGAAGTGTTAGGATTCTGTTTGATTGTTCGCATTGAATTGCAACATTTTTGACCTTTGAAAATATTCTTTAGTATCTATGTTGGTGACCAAAGCTCCTGGAGTCCAAAAATAATGCGTGAAGTATCAGCCGTGCTGTTTTTAGGGTAGCCCTAACCTCCACAAACCTGTTGTCTGCCGTCGGACTCAGTGCCTACGTTCATTGAAGGTGCTATTACAACCAACTCATCAACTCATCACTCATCACTCATCATTTTCCATCTTGTTGAAAAACACCGGTTGCAATTGATTTTATTGGATTAAAACAGATTTCGTGGATAAAAACGACTATCTCAGTAACAAAACCTTCAAATGATAAATGATACGGCGTATTACGCGAAAAATGACCAATGCATAGTACATTCGCATCGCTATGGCTGGCTGTGGCGGCGAAAGTTCCGAACGAACCCGAGAGATGGCGCTCGCGCTGGCGCGCAAGGCGTCGACCAATCAGAGACCGAGAAAAGGTCAACAGCGCGCATTGTTGTCGACTTCGAAAATCTGAACGTGAACGGTTTGGCGGTTTTGCGAGTCCGCGAGTTCGTGCCGTTGCCATTCCCAGTTTATGTGATTATGTGATTTTGTGTCGCTGTTTCGCCGGTGAAAAGTAAGTAAATGTTTTAATGAACATGAAGGGAACATATAAAATTATAGTCCTCTCTCTCCGTCCAACACCTGTCTTCGAGCTGATCCCAACACTTGCCCATAATGCCGTTAAAGGTTAAAGGAGGTACGTGCGGACCCAGAACTCCAAGCCTGATTTCAAATTCTACTGCAAATTCAAGTCTGGGCCTTAAGCCTGATTTTTGCACACAAATTTCAAAAGCCGTAGGTAGGCCCCTTCCCCCCCTCCCTCCGATGGATGGACTTTCGGACGCGTCCCTTTAAGGTTAGCAAAAGTCCCGTAGCGCAGTAGTCGCTGTGTCTGCCGGGCAGTACGGAGCAGACGACGGAGTGTAGATGGTTTGGTTACATTGGAGATGACATATTATACATGTCACTTTAAATTCAAATCGTTGATCTAATTCCAGTCCTTTCACGGACTCACTGGTATAGCCAACGAATGTAACGTCACGTTCGTTTTCACGTGAAAACTGCGATGTTAGTTTGAGCGTGACAAACGGTGAAAATTTACAGTCAAACGAATCTGACAGACAGAATTCGTTGGCTACCAGTGCTGGTAGACACAGCTGGGCTGTCCTGTACTCTGACTTTGGCGCGTCGGTAGTGCCTTTGAAAGGAATTGTCGAAGGGACAACATTGTTTTTAGATAAGTGAACTGTAACCACCTGGTTTGAAGGATTTGTTCATTTGTGTTCTGCATCATGGACTTTGTTTACTTTCTGGTATGCTTTTTTCCGTTTCAGACCTTTCAATGACAATGGTGAGGAGCCCTCGCACCCGTAGAGCACCTAAGAAGGATTATACCACTCCCGATATAATCCGTCATGTAAGGGATAAACCTGTACTCTGGGACAAACAGTGGCCAGGATACCACAACACTACCATGAGAGAAGAGGCTTGGCGAGAAATTTCTTCTCGCTTCTATGACTGCTCTGGTAATTGATTTCCTATTTCAAATACATGATCCATTGCTTCCTTATTTCATGAATTCTGTTCTTGTTTTATTTTACAGCAAAGAAGGCCATTAAAATTTGGAACAATGCACGGAAAGCCCTCAGAAACCAGGCAAACAGAATTGCGCAAAATGATAGATCTGGAATGTCTACTAAAAAGCAGAATAAAGTTAAGCCATATAAATATCATGAACTAATGTCCTTTTTAAAAGGCAACGATACAGTGGAGAAGCAAGAGTCAAATCTAAATGAAGATGAATACTGTGGCAATGAAAGCAGTGGCAGTGAAGAAGTTGATAGCCCTGACTCAGAAAGTCCTAACAGTGAATCTGAAGAGGAAGGAGACTCGGAAGTAACTGATAAAGATGATGAGATGAAATCGACTGATGATGAGAATCATTCTCCAGGCTCCTTTTTTAAAGAAACTGGAGTGGAATATTCAGTAAGGCAGCAGCTGAAGCCAGTGCCTCATAAACGGGCAGCTTTGAAAGCACTTCAGCTTAACTTCCAAACAGAGGTACTTATGCTGCGTCCCCTATGGACAAAAAATGTTTTTGCTTCTCTGTGGGCTATTATTTGAAACTTCATTCACAGGTGAAAAAATTACTAAAGGACAGCACTATGATTGAGGATGATGTAAAAAGCATAAAAGCTTCACCCAACAAGGAAGGTGATCCAGATGATGAGCTTCCTGACAATGTAATGGATTCTATTTTACTGTAATTTCTTTTGGAAGTAGTACGAACTCTTTGAGAACAGTACTTTTTTTTGCTTGCAGGAGACGAAGGCAGAGGAGGCAAAGAAAAAAGCTCAGGAAAGGAAGATAAGGGCCAAAATAGAAAAGCACAGGAAATTAGACGCTCAAAGACAAGAAAGGTTGACAAGGATAAAGGCCAAGGTATTAGCTAGAAGTAAAGAAGTTCCTCCTTTAAACCAAAACAAAATAGTTTCTTCCAACCGGGATGAAAATACTATGCAAGTGGTAATTAAGGAGGAGCACTCACTCAAACAAACTCCAATGACACTGTTCTGTTTGTCAATTGCTGGACGGCTAGATGCGCTGCCGCCACCGACAGCCAATGCTTTGACTATGCCCATACTTGCACTTGTGGTGGAGGCAGAAAATAAGGCTGCAAAAAGGTAAACAGGTGTACAGAACTATTATGCTGTGTTCATTTCTAGACTTGGTTCATGTTCTCACATCATGTTTCAATTTAGCTCTACCTGGGAAAATTTCAGCTCTACCTTGGAGAATTCTAGCTTGGAAAATTCTGAGAATGAGGCAATGTCTAAAATAAAGAGAGTGGTGGAGCAGGCGCTGAAGGTGGAATCAAACATAGTGGCAGTGGCTGGTTTCGGATTAGAGATAAAAGGCCAAGACATGGCAACACTGAAACCACGTAAGTGGCTCAACGATCAGGTGAGATATTTTCATTTGTCATTCCAATGATACCAATTGCCAACATATTGTTTAATTTCCATTATTTTTTTCTTCATTTTCTGGGAGGTTACATTCAATTTTCCCTTGTTTAACAGATCGTCAACATGTATTTCCAATTGATTGAGAAACGCAATGGATCCAACCCTAGTCTGCCCTCAGTTAAGGCCTTTAGCACTTTTGTTTATCCTGTTTTGTTGAAGAACCAAACTCGTGATGTGCTGACCACAGTAAGTGTCCCTTCATTTTTTTCATTAAGTACTATTACTCTTTCACACGTGTTCATAATAAATATCTTTTTTTAGGATGGAATACAAAAGGACATTTTGTTATTCCCTTGTCACCATGACTATGGACATTGGTCCTTGATAATGGTAGAGAATTGTATAAAAACCATTACATTGTATGATTCGCTTGACATAAAAACTGAAACAGCACTGGAATATATTGAGGTAGAAAATAAAAGTATTTTAGGTGTTATTTTTGTTTTCTGATTGTTTAGATACTTATTGCGTTCCTTTCTTTATATTTAGGTTATTGTCAAATTTCTGCAAAGTGTTGTCCCTGACTTTGACCGAGAAGATTGGCACAGAATCCACGAAATTGTATGTAAATGTAGTACACTTATGTATGTATATTATCATTTTTCATCAGTGTGTACTTAAATATTGACTTTCAGGAAGGTCCAAGGCAATCAAATAGTAAAGACTGTGGGGTTTTCATGTGCATGTATGCGGAGTATTTAACAAGAGGAGCGGAAGCCACTTTCACCCAGGATAATATGCTGGAACTCAGAAAAAAAATGATTTATGAGATAATGACCCAAACCATAGATACAGATGTCAAATGGTATTGAGCTCCATGATGGTTGTTTGCAAACATACCAAATTATCTAGCTAGTCAGTGGAGATCTACATATAGTTATGAATTCACTCAAGATATGAATTCACTCAGCTTCATGATATTTATTTTTAATTTACCTTTTAAACCAGATTTAGTTGTTGGAGATTGTAAGAATGGCTGTAGAAAAGAATATGAAGAATTTCATACCCACTTATAATTATTAGACATTTAAATGGTCACAGAAAAGAATATTGAGAATTTTATTTAGTGCCTGTTATTTTCTTAATATATTCCAGGGTTATTCTAGGTGTAAGTTATTGTGCATAAGCATGAATGCTTGTTGTGATTTGTTAAAAGAAGGAACCATATTCTTAAGTCAAATATAATTTTTTATTGATGCATTTATTTATTTTGTTTATTAGTAAGCATGCCCGGGAGGCAGGTTCCCAGGTAAATGGACACACATCACTCTACTAGTCAATGAACACCCATCAAGAAGTTGATGAAACATTGAGTTGGACTCCACACATATCAGGAAGTGACAGAAATAACATCAATATAATTATAAACCATATAGAGTGACTAGTAGGAAGAAATTATGATAACCAACCAGCATACCGATAACCAGCATACCAGCATACCAATAACCAACCATAACCAACCAGCATACCGAAGATACATTTAAAACCACAGAAAAATAAATATCTCCCAAAATTCATGAAAATTTCTACTAGTCAATGAACACCCATCAAGAAGTTGATGAAACATTGAGTTGGACTCCACACATATCAGGAAGTGACAGAAATAACATCAATATAATTATAAACCATATAGAGTGACTAGTAGGAAGAAATTATGATAACCAACCAGCATACCGATAACCAGCATACCAATAACCAACCAATAACCAACCAGCATACCAAAGATACATTTAAAACCACAGAAAAATAAATATCTCCCAAAATTCATGAAAATTTCTTTGGTCAATTGGAATGAAGTTAGTTGTAAGAGACCAAGGAGAGGAAATGATCTACTATAAACATATAAAACAACTAACATATTTAAGATATACAAAACAGAACGCCATTACAAAAACAAAAGTCGCATACCTCTACAGCTGAAATCTTCCACATGAAAAAAGTATGTTAATATGAGGTAGTAACAGGATCAGTATCCTCTACAAAACACCAAGGCACAAAATTACCACATAAAATATTTTGCCCAATACATACACACAATCTTTGCAACTAGTTTAAATAAATGCGGATCCTTGGCAGTAAGAAAGCAAGGATAAAACATCACATTTCTAGCACAGGTGCCTGAATTCACAACTTGAGATACCTGCTGACTTCCACTGCCACGGTAGATCATTGTCTATGAAATAGTCCACAAAGAACTCCGTAACTTTGGGGCCCAGCAAACTTTTGCTGTCGGGATCTGATGATGAAACCTCTTCTTCCAGTCTGTGCAGCACTTCTTCTTCTTTTTCAGGGTCTTCCCCCTTGAACCGTCCATAAACAATGCTCCCATCTGCTCTCATATCATCATGGTACTCTCCGTGTTCATCAAATCTGTACGGTCTTGTTCTGCATGGAGAAGAACTTTCTTCATCCATGAGATGAAGATTGTGGAGTGCGCAAGCAGCTAAGACAATGGATTTAGCATGAGCAAGGCTGGCTTGTATCGGCCCCTGAAAAATCCCATATCTCTTGTAGAGTGCCCCAAAAGTATTTTCAATTTGGCGTCTGCTCCGAGAAAGCCGGTAGTTGAAGAGGCGCTTCTCTGGGGGCAGAAATTTTCCTTTGAAGGGTGTCAAGATGTTAGATCCTCGTTCAAACGCAGCATCCCCCACAAAAAAGAATGGCACATTTTCATCTGAACCATTCACTTTGCAGGGAGGAGGGAGGTCCAACTGTTGTTTCCGCAGCTTCTTGGCAAACTCAGATCGATGAAAAACATTTCCGTCGCCCCGGCTCCCACTTGAACCAACATCAACCACTAGAAACCTCATCTTTGCATCACACACCCCTAACAAGATAAAGCTGAAGAACTTCTTGTAGTTGAAGAAACGGGAGCCACTGAGAGGTGGGGCATGAACCGTGACATGTTTGCCATCAACTGCAGCAAGACAATGAGGGAAGTTCCACAGAGCTTCAAACTCAGCCGCACTCTTCAACCATGTGGCCATTGAGACCTCCTGAAAGACTATGGGCTTCAAGGCGCTCCATATAACAGCAGTGGTTTCTGCGACAATGCCAGAGATGGTTGGCTCCGACACCAAGAAATACTTTTCTAGAGAAGTATAACTTTCTCCTGTTGCAAGGAACCTGAAACATCACACATATAAATTGCCTGACAAAATTAACAATACAACAAGGAGAGGCCAGTGATTCAGATACGTACTTCAAAGTAATAGCCAGCCTCTCTCCGGGGCAAATTGGCTTTCGGAAAGACTTCTTCTCTATGAATGGTTGTACCAACGACAGCAACCAGTCGAAGGTTGCAGGAAACATCCTAAATGTTTCATAGAACTTTTCAGGGTCCTCGTTTTTCATTACAGGAATGGTGGTGTTCCACGCACCAAACTTGTCGTGGCACTGGAGAAGTGGTCTCACCCACCATCGTCGCTCCCTCTTCACTTGGGTTCTATGCATCTTCACTTTCACTTGCAAAGAAATGATGGTACTTTGTTCTTCTCAATGAAAGAAGACAGAAACAACAAATAAGTAGGTTTTTATTATAATAACTTTTACCTAGAAGAATGAGACAACAATACGTACTCCTCAGCAAATAAGGTGAAGCATGTCGCCTCTTGAGCCAGGCAGCCACAGCTAAAGCTGCCACTTTCTGCCTCACCGTCACCATGATTGCTATCTGTAATGCAAAGAAGCATACCAAAAAGTAAACAGAGTCCATGAAGTTGCACAGTACACAAATGAGCATTACAGTTCACTTATCTAAAACCTATGCTGCCCCTGGGCATGTGCTGAGAGTGTCTTTTTGGTCAGTGATATGTGACTGGATAGAGAACACGATCGAGTATGACACCGGCCCAGCGTAAAATGCATTCTTGCATGGTGAATACTTTGAACTGCTGAGATCTTGCTGTCTACCCTGACTTAAATCAATATTACAAGCTTGCAAGTAGCAGAAAGGGGAAAGTTTGTTATTGTTTGGTTTGTGTTGTGGCTCTGGTGGCGGCGCTGCCTACGGGACTTCAGGGAGAGAGAGAGAGAGAGAGAGAGAGAGAGAGAGAGAGAGAGAGAGAGGGGGGGGGGAGGGAGAGACCTCTTAGTTGGCTTCGAGGGAGGCTGTGGAGATTGGAGCGGAAAGAAGGCAGAAGGCGGGGAGACGGTTAAAGTTTGAGAGTGGGGTTCACCCCGAGCAGGGCCCCCACGGCAGAGGTACTTCGAGCGGGTGGTTTTCACGTTCCACGGCAGCGGAGAAGAGAGCGCGGTCTGTTGGACTTGAGGGAACGTGACCAGCCGCCTGATTCAGAGAGTCATTTTCGTCGCTCTCGGAATCAGGCTGCAGGACGCGTCCGAAAGTCCATCCATCGGAGGGAGGGGGGGAAGGGGCCTACCTACGGCTTTTGAAATTTGTGTGCAAAAATCAGGCTTAAGGCCCAGACTTGAATTTGCAGTAGAATTTGAAATCAGGCTTGGAGTTCTGGGTCCGCACGTACCTCCTTTAACCTTTAACGGCATTATGGGCAAGTGTTGGGATCAGCTCGAAGACAGGTGTTGGACGGAGAGAGAGGACTATAATTTTATATGTTCCCTTCATGTTCATTAAAACATTTACTTACTTTTCACCGGCGAAACAGCGACACAAAATCACATAATCACATAAACTGGGAATGGCAACGGCACGAACTCGCGGACTCGCAAAACCGCCAAACCGTTCACGTTCAGATTTTCGAAGTCGACAACAATGCGCGCTGTTGACCTTTTCTCGGTCTCTGATTGGTCGACGCCTTGCGCGCCAGCGCGAGCGCCATCTCTCGGGTTCGTTCGGAACTTTCGCCGCCACAGCCAGCCATAGCGATGCGAATGTACTATGCATTGGTCATTTTTCGCGTAATACGCCGTATCATTTATCATTTGAAGGTTTTGTTACTGAGATAGTCGTTTTTATCCACGAAATCTGTTTTAATCCAATAAAATCAATTGCAACCGGTGTTTTTCAACAAGATGGAAAATGATGAGTGATGAGTGATGAGTTGATGAGTTGGTTGTAATAGCACCTTGAAGTTTTTCATACTCTGCAAGTTGTTTCATTCTGTCACAACACGGGTTGTTGTCGGTAGGCGTTGGGCGTCTTGGCCTTCATTTGATTTCTTTGCACTCGTAGTAGTCTTCTTGTCATTGTTTGTGTAATACCTTCAATGGGGAGTCAGCCAAAATGGCTTCGTCAAGAACCAAAAGATTGTTCAAACAAATGGGATTGAAAGTGCCGGTCGTGCCTAGTTCGGAAACTAACCCATCTTCGCTATCAAAGCGCAAACGACGAACAGGTACATACTCGTTCTCCACTGATTTTTGTACGTTTTCGAAGGAGTGGTTTACTGTATCTTTACTAACTTTACCTATTGTGCATTTCACAGACGATGACAATGAGTCGACAAGTTCCTTGGCAAGCTGTGAAATTGCTCTGCTTCAACCTGATTGGCTCAAAGAGCATGGTAAATACTTTAAAAAATATCATAGCTAGTGTTTAGTATAGAAATTTTGCAACCTAATAAATGCTTTGTGTAGGTATACCCTTCAAGTCAACTGCAACGTCGAAACTTCCTTGTGTCTCCAGCGCGGAAAAGTGTGAATCTTTTTTAGAGTCCAAGTCCTTGTCAGGTAAGCGTAGTCTCTATGGGCTATTTAATGTTTGGAACATCTCCATTTCTCCCTTCATCCTTGTTTCTGTAGGCTTAGGTGATAAAGTATCTGACAAGGTATCAGCACTCCGACTGGTGAATTACTCCTCATCGATGTCTGATCAAAGTATGTTTCTTTCCTTGGGAATTAACTCCCCGATAAAAACTTTAGTTCAGTTCTCTATTCATTGTGGTATTTCCATTGTAGGCTCCTCTGTCGCAGCCTCTACTTTGAGTTCGAGTGTGTTGAAGCCAATAACTAACTCAAAGGAACTTCATATCAGTCCAGCGGGGTCAACTGGAGATATTCGTCCCAATTATTTGAAAAATAATTCCAAAGCGAGGCGAAACCTGAACAGTTGTGTAAGTTTATTGAACTCTTGATTCACTGTCAACTTATTTATTTTTAACTTGTAATTGATGCGCCATTTTTCTTCTTGCATGGACAGCTTGGTCCTTCTACAAAACTAACTATAACCGTCGCTCCAAAGTCACTACCTCAACAAATGCATTCGCAAAAACTGGCATTGGATTCCGCTGACAAAATAGTGCTGAAAGCAAATACTCTGTCTGCTAAAGAAGTTTTATTGGTATGCGGTATTGAAAATGAAGGCTTGGACCCTGGAAATCAGATGACGGCATCACAAGAATAACTTTCATTTAATTCCTTTTACTGTTTTTTCAGGCGTGCACTTCAAGATCTCACTCAAAGCAGATTGCTGCTCATTCCACCTCATTACCTGAGCCGGTACACTGTGGACTGTTGTCTATTAAAGATGATATAGTGACATCACAAGAAAATAATTCCCAATCAACTAGAATTTCATTGGAATGTGATATTGAAAGAAAATGCCTCGACCATGGTCACCAGGTAATTCACTTATGGAATCATATAATATTTTGCTCAGTTTTACATTTGGTTGACTTATCTTATTTTTGTTATTTAGGGATTAAAAGATAATCTTAGCACTTCATCTAGTACAGTACTTCCTCCTTCCAAAGAAATTATATCTGGTGGTGCCCTGAGTAAATTGACATTTCCATCTGCAACCAACAATGTTGCTGTAAAAGTAAGTTTGCTTCTATCATCACTTCACAGTCACTTTGACAAAGTGGCGAAGGTCCACAAAAAGCCTTTTTATTAGGTTGAACATTTGGTGCAGCTTGTGACTAGCTTTAACTTCAGAGCAACGCCACATTCTTCTCAAGCACAAAGCATGTGATTGTCCATGGGTTGTGTGTGGTCCCATTTCAATTGCAACCAATTAGAACCAGAAAAGTGCCTTCTAGAGGATAGTGGTTATATTACATTTACATCAAATTTGCTCTATTATTTCCAAATTGCTTGAAATTGAAATAGGACTACACACAACCCATGGACCATCATATGCTTTGTGCTTGAGAAAAATGTGGTGTTGTTCCGAAGTCACTGCTAGTCACAAGCTGCACCAAATGTTCAAATTAAATAAAATGGCTTTTAGGACCTTCGCCACTTTGTCAAAGTGACAGTTTTTCAGTTATTGTAAGGTTGTCCTCTTATCTTTGCCTGCTGCTATCATTGCAGGCCCCTGCTTGTGTTCTTGTAACACATTCAGACAACCAAGAAACATCTAAACCTGGTTCGGAAGTTGTCTGCAGTAAGTCGGACACCAGTCACTCTGGAGACATGCCAGTCGCTCAATTGCAAGCCCATACTGCCTGTCCTGTTGGCCGTCAAACAAGAAGAAAATCTAAAGAGGTATTTATTTTCTACTCATATAATGAAAAGTTATTTATAAATTATACTGGGTTTTAGTTTTCTGTTGTTAACTTTGTTTTTAATTTGTGTATGCTTTGTTTCAACAGACATGCCGGCCAAGATCTGACAATCTTCAATCGGTCAAGAAGACGATTGCTGCTAGACCCACTAAATCACCTCAAGCGGCACATTCTGGAGAATCGTCTATTGAAACTGATTCAGTGACATCACAAGAAAGTAATATCTCCTCGACTGAGACTTCTTTAGGATGTGGTATTAGAGAACTTTTAGACCATGGTCATAGGGTAATTCACTTATAAAAACAAATTATATTTTGCTCAGTTTTACATCAGGTTGCCTCATCTTTTCTTTGTTATTAGGGATTGAAAGATAATCTTAGCACTCCATCTAGTCCAGTACTTCCTCCATCAAAAAGAAAGACATCTGGTGGTGCCCTAAGTAAATTGACATTTCCATCAGCAATGAACAGTGCTTGTGTAAAAGTAAGTTTGCTTCTATCATCACTTTTTAGTTATTGTAAAGTTGTCCTCTTATCTTTGCCTGCTGCTATCATTGCAGGCCCCTGCTTGTGTTCTTGTAACACATTCAGACAACCAAGAAACATCTAAACCTGGTTCGGAAGTTGTCTGCAGTAAGTCGGACACCAGTCACTCTGGAGACATGCCAGTCGCTCAATTGCAAGCCCATACTGCCTGTCCTGTTGGCCGTCAAACAAGAAGAAAATCTAAAGAGGTATTTATTTTCTACTCATATAATGAAAAGTTATTTATAAATTATACTGGGTTTTAGTTTTCTGTTGTTAACTTTGTTTTTAATTTGTGTATGCTTTGTTTCAACAGACATGCCGGCCAAGATCTGACAATCTTCAATCGGTCAAGAAGACGATTGCTGCTAGACCCACTAAATCACCTCAAGCGGCACATTCTGGAGAATCGTCTATTGAAACTGATTCAGTGACATCACAAGAAAATAATATCTCCTCGAACGAGACTTCTTTAGGATGTGGTATTGGTGGTGATAGCTTGGACTGTGGTTTGATAGACACCAGTAATTCTCAAGGCACTCAAGTGGTTCAGCTGCAAGGAATGAATGCATCTAAAAAGTCCACAATAAGAGTGACCCGTGCCACTAATGTAATATTTTTACCTATGCAATTAAGCTACATTATTGTTAACTGTTATTCTTATTCTCCTTCTCAAATTTCTTAATTTGCTTTGTTTGTTTTTTTCTAGCTGCGCACTACAATATCTGGTAGAAAGCTGGTCTGTTCAGAATCAACCACATTACTCAGTCAGAAACATACCTCAGGACATGCTGTAGATGATGGTCAAATACAGTTGAAAGGAAAAAAAGCAGGTGACTTGGGTTGTGAAGATTCAGGCTCTTGCAATAAGGTAATCAGTACATGTAGTTGGAATGACTTGAACATAGTGAAGAATCTATTTTCATTTTGTTTTCATTTAAATTGAATAGTACGTGCCCTGCCTGTTTTCTTTTTTTTTTAATGTGGGATTTGGATTTTGTCCAATAGGAAAACCACTTATTACCTACTGCTGCACCTCAGACTGCAGGATCTTCTGTGACTTTTAGAACTCCTCTGAGCATATTGAAACCTTCATCTGCAAATACGAGAGGTGCTGCTGGAAAGGTAATTTGTTTTTGTTTAAAAGAAGCTTTGATAGCAAGTTGCCTCATCTGTCCTACCTTCTATTTGTTTCTGCCATACATAAAAATTCCCAAAAATAGCGCATCAAAATAATTGTTTCAGTATCAGCTACTTTCATTGGCCAGAGTGTTTAGCCACATGGGTAGCCACAAATTTTGGCCCACTCTTTCAGAGGGCCACTTGCCCTACACCACAGGACCATGTTTCCGATTATTACCAAAAGAGAGTTATGATACCATGGCAAAAATAGAACTGCTATTTTAGAATATTACAGATGCATATTTTACTTATTGCCCTGCTTTCATATCTGTTTTGGTAAAAATCTCTAACATGGTCCTATGGGGTAGGACATGTTGTCTTCTAAAAGACTGCATCAAAATTTATTCACAGAAATTACCAAAGTGGACAAATGAAATAAGCTAATGTTAAACACTGACCCAAAGGTAAGCTAAATAAAACAATTTTTTAATGCACTAGTTTTAGTATCTTTATAATTGGTAGGTCGAGAGGAAGGTAGGACAAATAATGCCACCTTGTTATGTGGAAGAAAGGATAAATGAGGCAATCTTAATTTTTATTGATATTTTTGATTTTATCAGATTTTTTTTTTATTTTTCTCAGAAGTCATCTTTACAGACCCCAGCACCGTTTCCAATTGGAAATTCTAGAGAAAATCTTCTTTTCCATAAAGTATGTACCACTGGAAGTGCACAGTCCTCACTGTTGGAATCTCAGTTGACAGCAAACAAAACGTGTGCTGTTGTACCTTGCAGTGGAAGTATTCTTCCTCCCCAGGTAAATGCTTTTCCTTTTTTCCCTTTCTGTCAGCTTCATTCAGTCATGTTTACTACAAGGTATCCATTGTAACTTTTTGTAGCATTCTTCATCATCTGCAAGTAACAATACCACAGAATCTGCTTTGGAAGTAGTAGAACAAGCTCTGATCACCAGTGAAATTAATGATTTGTCAGCTAATGAAGTTGTGGCGGAGTTTATGCTAAACCCCAATGAAGATGATACAATTCTTGATTTCAATATGGTTTGTCTTATTTGTATCCAACTTTTTCAAAATATGTATGAATTTTAATTTCTTTTCTACATCTTAATACACTTTGTCTTTTATTTGATTCAGGATATCTCATGTGACCTGTCAACACCATTGTCACAATCCGGTAATTTGTCAAATTCTGCAGAAAGTTGTAATGGTGTCAAGCTTTCATCGCAATCATCTGCGACTTCAAATTTCATGAAAAAACGACAGCTGTTTGGTAAAAAGGTAAGGTGTTGCTTATTTGTTTTATTGTGTTATAAATATGTTAAATGTCTTATAAAATATTTTTGTTGTAGGGTCTTGATCATCTGTTGGCTGCTCCTCTGTCGCCTTCTTTCAATGGCTCATTACATGAATCCGATCTCCTGGATGAGTCACTAGTTTCAGTATCATCCTCATCAAAACGCTCACATGAGAAAGCGCAAAAGAGTGACTAAAGCTAACGTTGAAACATCTGATGAAAGTGATGTAGAGTATAGACCAGATGAACATGAAGATGATATTGAAGATTGTACTGTTGAGTGGCCACTCAAGTCACTCAAGTCTTGTCAGAAAAGTGGGAACAAGAAGAAGAAATCCTCGAAGGAAGATGATGCTACTTCAGATTCGGAGAATGAATCGCTCGATGAAGACATCTGCATAACTGGTCCCAAGAAAAGTAGTAAACTTTGGATACAGAAAATGCTTCCAAAACCATCTGAAATTGACCCTGTTGAAGCTGAACTAAATGAACTCTCTGATGATGCTCTTGATATTCCGTTGGGTTGGGGTGATGGTGACATTCAGGAAGTAAAGCGCACACCATATGAAATCCCATCAGCAGGGGACACGCTTGGAACACCTCTAGAATATTTTGAATATTTTTTTGACGAGGAGCTAATTGGAATGCTCACTGAGTTTTCTAATATATCAAGTATGGTCAAATCATGTGGAAATAAGAGCCTCAACATAACTAATGAAGAAATGAGAAAGTTTCTTGGAATTTGGATTTATATGGGACTTGTAAACATGAATTGCATGAGGGACTATTGGTCTACTGACATGAGAGTGTCTCAGGTTGCTGATGTCATGACATTTAATAGATTTGCTTCAATAAAGGCTGCTTTGTATGTTTATGATAAATCTAAAGAAGGGAGCTTGGACCAAAGTGATAGATTCAGAAAAGTATCTTTTCTTCTCAACTTTATAAGAAGCAAGTGCAACTCTATTGAACAAGAGGATAGATTTTCTATTGATGAAACAATTGTGCCTTATAAAGGATCATTTGCTGGCACTCTAAAGCAATACATCAAAAGTAAACCCCACAAATTTGGTTTTAAGATATTTAATCTTTGTGGAGTATCTGGAATGGTTTACGACTTTTTGCCTTACGCTGGAAAATCTACCAAGTACAATCTCACCGATGAAGAATGTCGCCTCAAGATGGGAGTTGGTGCAGAAACCGTGCTCACACTAGTGAAAGCAATTGATCGTCCTGAACAAGCTTCATTACATTTTGACAATTACTTCACAAGTATCAAGCTGATGACTCTTTTGAAAGAAAAGTACCAGATTCTAGCTGTTGGCACTGTGAGAAACAACCGTATCGACAAGTGTCCTCTCATCTCAGACAAGGAACTCAAGCTGAAAGGGAGAGGAGCCTTTGACCATAAGGTCAACCACAGTGGCGTTGAAGTTATAAAGTGGTCCGACAATAACATTGTTCATGTAGCTTCAACTCTAGCTGGTGTTTTTCCGTTGGGAGAGGCAAACAGGTAAATTTTCCAGTCATTAAATATCTTTTAGGTACTGACAAATAAAATTAACAGTATTAATATTTGTGCCTTTTTTTTAAAAAAGATGGAATAAGGAAGCCAATTCGAAGTGTTCAGTGGCTATGCCCCGTGCCATTCAGCTCTACAATTCTGGAATGGGTGGAGTAGATCTTCATGACATGTTAGTACAGCTTCACCGAATACCCACAAAAGCCAGACGCTGGTACATGGCTCTGGTAGGGTATATGGTGGACCTCAGCCTTATGAACAGCTGGCTCCTCTACCGAAGGCATGCACAGAGCCTGCTTCGTGATGGGACTCTGAACGAAAAAGACTTTTGCATGCTATCATCAAAAGAATTTCGTCTTGATGTGAGCAAGTCCCTTCGTGGAGCTCCCATACTGAAACCTGGGAAGTACAAACATCAGGTAATCAAGGCACCAAGAGCTTACCGCCCCCCTGATGAAGTAAGGTTTTCAGGTCAGCACAGCCCTGAATTTATTCTAACACAAGCACGGTGTAGATTGTGCACTAGTGGATACACTAAAGTTTTGTGTAAACTTTGTAATGTATCATTATGTTTCACACCAAACCGAAACTGCTTCAAGAAATACCACGAGAACTAGTCATCTTCTCTTTTTTGCTATTAGTTTCTATTGTTTTAGCCTTAGAGTACCTGTTACCAACTATAACTGTGGGTCGAAGGTGATTTCCCTTTTATTCTATTTGCTAGTCTCTGTTGCTCAGGTAACTTATTCATTTTACTGTTAAACTTGCATAGTCTTAATTCGTAGGTGACCTGTTTTGTCGTCTAACAAGTAAGTTTCCTTAATTAACTTCAATTGTGATTTAATTGTCACTGACAATGTTCTTTTGATTGTCATACCCATGTGTTGCGTATGAATGGTGGAGGCATCAATTATTTGTGACTTATATTTATTGATTTAATTTTGTATGTATTTGAATGTATTTGAAGCTCCTTTTTCATCTGACTATATTCGCACTCTTCATTAATTTACTTTTTGATGCCTGGAACAAGTTTTCAGTGATAATATTTTAGCCCTTTGTTTCTTTCCTTTTGATACACATTTCTTGTGTATGTATGAGCGTTGATCTCAATAATTTATATTTACATGCTGTCTCATTATTGTTGTTGAAGACCATTGTCTTTTGATTCCGTTGCTAGTCTCTATTGCTCAGGTTACAAATTTATTTCGCTTTATGACTTCTGTCGTCTTTTTTCTGAAATGACTTCCTAGTTTGTGTCATGGAAAGAGTTAGTTTCCTCAATTCACTTATCGGATTCAATTTTTTGTTCACTATGTTCATATGATATTCTTATCCATATGTTGTGCATAAAAAGTGAAGGCATGAATTAAATTTTACTCGTTTTGGTTACGTTTGATTCTACATGTACTCTTAGTTACTATTCTCGATGAATTTACTTCTTTGAGTCCTGCGTGTTACATTAGTGACTCGTCTTTTAGTCCTGTTAATTTCTATTTGGGACACATTTGTTGTGTGTATATGAACGTTGATCTCAAGGATTTATATTAACATTTTCTTACTATTGTAGTTCAAATGTAGTTGATTTGATTATATCGCTAGTCTCAGTTGCTTGCTCCTCCTGTGATTGTATTGTGCTATCTCGGTAATTTTCACTTGTTTCTATTTTTTAGCTGGTATTCTATAAAAACTTTATGCTTGTTATGTATTCTTATTTAAGGTTTTAAAGCAATAATAACAAATGTTCGTCAATGTTTTGTGTGCTTTATTTACAATGTGCAACTTTTTTTCCCTTTCCTTTTGATGACGCCTTTTTCTGGTTCCTCTTCTGCATTTGGAGGGACCTCCATCACCGCCTGAAAGAATTAGCTGGTCAATTTTCAACTTTTTCAGAGTATGACAGTTACATGTTTCCTACAATATAAATAATTAATTCAAAAAATAATAATGCTTCTTACCTGAGGTACCATGACGTTGAATATGGCATCAACTTTGAACCCAATTCTCTCCATATGCGTCTAAAAAGAACGAAAAAGGGGTGAGAGCCAATTCAACTCAAGAAACCCAACAGTGTACTCAGGGCACTCCTGGGTGTCAACTGACGAATGCACTCCCAGAAGCAAGTCCTCATCTCAGTACTCTCTCCAGGGAGTGCACAGAAATAAGCACACTTTTCCGAAGTGTACTCCTGAGTACAGGCCGAACAGATTGTACTGAGGACACTGTTAAGTTTGTTGAGTGAAGGAACAATGTCATGCTAATGTTAGACACACCTCTAAGAGAGCCAGCCGCATCTTTACAGCTTCCTCGCGGTAGATGGATTGCATTGAGCGGACTTTGGGCGAGGGAGGGGAACCAGGTGGTGAGGCAAGGTCACAAAGCGTGGCCAGCGAGGATGGGGGCGGGGGTGGAGTCCCCGCCGCCAGGTCAGCCGGGGTCACAGCTCGTGACTTCTCTGCGGCAAGGTCACAAAGCGTTGCCAGCGGGGATGGGGGCGGCATCTGCGTCGCCACCTCGACGTTCCGAGACGCCATCTGATGAGATACAGCAGCTGCTGGTCCTAGAGAGCCATCCTGTAAACACAAAAAAAAGCGTTCATTGGTGCGTTCACACCTTTATACCAGGTGTAGCAGTAACCCCGTGATAAAAGAAGAGGTATGCAACATGCATGTAGCCGCGCGTGCGGGCTTGCCTATGCAGCGCTCCGTGGGCGCGGAGACGCCCTAGGGTAGTCATTCGTCGCTGACGCACCCTCCTTTTCCCCGCACGCGCCGCACAAGGTGACAGCGCTCACTGGGGCCGCTGGCGCTCCCGGCCCCGGTCGGACTGCGAAAGTGCGGCTCGGACCGGGAGCGCCAGTGAGCGCAGTCGTCACAGGTGAAAGCGGCGCGTTAGCTACGAATGGCAACCCTAGAGCGCCTCTGCGCCCACGGAGCGCCGCATAGGCAAGCCCGCCCGCACGGCTACATGCGGGATGCACACCTCTTCTTTCTACACGGGGTTACTGGTACACCTGGTACCGTCGGCGCCCCACATGGTCGCTTCAACAAGGAGTACGGTTTGGACACACTAAATGTATTTGTACAGTTTTGTACGTGGTCTTATAAAATATAAAACATGCGAACTTTTTCGTACAAATTTTCACGCAGAATCGCAAAATTCGTGCGAAATTGCGTACAAATTTGTACGAAAAGCATGCGCAACATTGTGTGGGACCACGTACAAAATTGAAGAAGGGAATTTAGTTTGTGGAGTTTGTGCGCCGGTCCGCCGAGGCAACGCATAGCCCTGTGTACGGACGCGGTCTGTCACGTTTTGCAATGCCGTGCTGTGCCTGGTTCATAGAAGTGCACTGCCGTGTGCGGCGGGACTGCCTCCCCTGCAGGCGCTCCTCCGGGCACGCCGCTGTGTCCGGCAGCCGACTCGGAGGAGCGCCTGGCGCGCACAGCGTGTTGGGCCAATGAGAAAGAGTATGGCTTTAGATGAAGCTTATGTGGGTGGTACTTTACCCCGCGGCCCCGCCTGAACAGCCTTGCGATAGTGCGGCATGCCTTGCAGCACCGCCGCTTGCAGCCGTCCTCGCATGCGTGCAGGCTGCTGCTGACGAGGCTGTCATCGGCTGCAAAACGCAAGAAGAGTCCCGTCGATTTTCTTGGGGGATGCGAGGCACACCGTCCCAACATCTCCCGTTGCAATGTCAACACCACGCTCACCTCCGTTCATGCTGCGCAATATTTTCCTCGCGAATTCTTTTACTCGCTTCAGCAGCATACAGGGTACCGGCCGGCCGTCGTGACAACTTTTGTTGGTGGAACGGGTCTTGTTGTCAAGTTAGGTGGGTGGCCATTATTGCTCACCCGCAGCCTTGTGGAACGGAACTGACCGAAGTTGAAGCCGCGTCCAGTTTACCGAATCGAGTTGAGAGTCACGGCCAATAGGATCTTCCACCTGTTGCACCCCTGGAGCTCAGCCCTGCAGTGCCCGCCTGGCACAGGGCGCTAGAGTGATGCCACGACTCTTACCATACTCCGCGCCTCTCGGGCTGTGTCCGGCTCGCCTTGCGAAAATTTCGCTTCTAGTACCAAATGAGACTTGAACCCCGCCACAAAAGGAGAGGTAGGCCTATGCAACACGCGTGCAGCCCTGCATCCGGCCTTGCCTATTCGACAGTTGGCAGGGGCGCGGGCGGCCTTTGGTGGCCATTCGTCTCGCTCTAGCTGCCCGGCGGGGCAACCACGGCGGCGTCCCAGGCGCGGATCCAGAGGCGGGTTCAAGGGGGGCGGGGATGTCGAAAAAGTTGCGAACTTACAGGGGCAAAGTGCGACTTTTTGCCTACCTCCCCCCCCCCCCTCGAATCCGCGCCTGCGGCATCCGCGGAAGCTCCGGCCTGCCTTTACGAAGGCTGCCGCGGCACTTCTGCCGGGCCGCCAGCTAGGGCTGCGTAGACGAGTAGTCACCCCAGGAC
Organism: Stenchaetothrips biformis; assembly: GCA_030522485.1. Classification (NCBI taxonomy): domain Eukaryota; kingdom Metazoa; phylum Arthropoda; class Insecta; order Thysanoptera; family Thripidae; genus Stenchaetothrips; species Stenchaetothrips biformis. The sequence goes on from CM060088.1 coordinate 17,703,587, forward strand.
ACTCGCGCCCCACCAACTGTCGAATAGGCAAGCCCGGATGCTGGGCTGCACGCGTGTTGCATACCTCTCCTTTTGTGGCGGGGTTGAAAACTCACCTGGTACGTGTACAACGTTCAATGCTCTGACGCCTACAAGCTGCATTGTGTTGCACGCCTGTCCAACTGGCAAACTTTCTCTTACGTAATACCCATACGTCACAATGTTGTTCGTGTACAACGTTCAATGTCCCCGTTTCAATGCGCTGAATGACACCTGGAGCTGCGTTGCACGCCTGTCAAACTATGACACTTTCGCTTACGTACTACCCCTAAGTCACACTGTTGTACGTGTACAACGTTCTTTTCTAGTTGAAATATGCCTCTTTACCTCTCGCTTTTTATAATGATTTTTCAGCTAAAAAGCTCCGGTAAGCCTCAGAAACTTCTCTAATTACGTAAAATTATCAATTATAGAAAAAAAGGAGTAGGAATTTGCGAAATTATCTGTTTGCGTCAATTTTGAGTCACCATGTTGTTCCAGTACAACATTCTCTAAATCTCGTCACAGAACCCAGGTTTTTGAGAAAAACTAGTTTCGGCTCATGGAGTATGATAGTTTTACGTCGGAGCAATGTGCTGCGCTGGTTTGTTGCGCTAATTTATATCGAAAAATGATAATTCAACAACAAAATGCAAAGTGTGCCGGGAATCATCTCCACTATTGCAGCCAAATGCGGCGTAATGAATCTTTAATGTGTTTTACCATGTAACAATAATAGAGGAGCTAAGTATGAGTCTTTTGACACGCATACATATACTGGATTATGGTCATCACTGTGATTAAAAGTACCCACCAGGATAGGTCTTGACTCATAACGTTGTTTCAAAACAACGTAGCGTATTTTCGCTTGGGTGCTCCGAAAAAAGTCGGGTTTCGCGCAAACGTGTTCTACAGGCCCCAATCAGTAATTTCATGAAAAAAAAATTCAGTTTTTTGAAAAAAAAAATGTGCCTGTGACTTAAAGGGTTAAAGCAGTATCTGGGGCTAATGCCTCCAGACTTTTCTAGAATGGTTAACAGAACTGCACTAGGCCTTATGCTGGAGGATAACACTAGTTCTATGGGTTGGAATCCTTTTCTCAGCTTGGGTGAAGATGACTACCAGGAAGAAAGTATGTCTAATTCTCAATCAGGAGGCACAATGACAGAAAACATAAGTGGGCAAGAGGAGTAATCTACTTGTAAGTCACAAGGGAATGTTGTGCCTGGGAGTGAGGCAAAACTGGTGGGCAACACAGACATGGTGGATTTGAAGAAGGCTAGAGATTTAAAAGAATCTATCCAGTCCCTTGAGACTTTTCTGCAGGATGCTAGAGAAACCTTGCACACAGCTCACAGACTAGCTGATGGAGAGGGTGTGTGTTGCTACTGTGGTGGCATAAGCACCAAGATTGTCAAGACATTAGATTTGAAAAGCTATTGGAGTTTCATGGCAAGTGAAATTCTTGATAGGTTGAAAAATGCCACAATGACTAGACAATGTGAATTGAGGGAAATTTCCAAATTGGAGACCTTGAATGATGAAGAGAAACAATTACTGATAGAAGATAAGAGAAACTACTTAGAAGATCATTACAGCAATGCCATGAGGTGCATCAAGTTAATTGAAACTGAGCTTGAAGTCAACCCTGAATCTAGACTGGAAGAAATCAGAGAACCTGCTGACTTCAGACCTTGGAGCAACAGAGAGGAGGCTTATGTGGTAGCAGAAGAAATGGCAGAAGAAGGGGACGAGGGCGAGCGCGCTAAGCAGCCCCTGCTAATGCAGCAAGCCCTAAACAAAAGAAAAGAGAAACAGTCAGATCAATGGAAAACAAGGCCCCCAGAATGAAACAACAATGCACCAACTTACAAAGAACAAAGCCGAACACGAGGCGAAGACGGGCAGCGGGCCAAAAACAGAGCGGCCGGCGAGAGTGGCACTGACAACAAAAGGGAAATCATCAGAAAAAAAAAAGAAAAAAGAAAGAAAAAAAAAACACACACACACACACTGGCTTGAGAGGAAAATCATAATCCCCACAAAATAAAAATTGGAACTAACAACCCCACGAGGAATGAACAAAACTCGCGCCACGAAGCACAGACAAGTAACAAAACCGAAACGCAAGCGATAACCCCTTTCACTTATACAAAAAAAGATAAGGAGCACAAACTCACCTGCCAAACAGACGACGGACGGCGCAGATAGAGACATTTCTTATCCTGTAGCATGACTGGGGATGTCATCAGGTATTTTGTCGAAGCACTGAGAGTGCGGTGTGATGAAAATGGGACACCCTTGGTCATAAACTGTCTGATAACAGATGATGATGCTGCTGTGATCAACGGTTTTGAGCTAGGGATGAAAGAGAGGATTGTGCATATTCTTTGTGAATGGCATTTAGATCAAACATTTCAGGATAGTGTCAGGGACAAAGTTGTTAAAAGTTTAAGAAATGAAGCCTACATTGATTTGAAGGTGTTAGTTAATTCTTTCCAAAAGTAAGGATGAATTTGAGAAGCTATTGTCTGCATTTAGGAAGAAGTACACATTTACTGCTTATGACTTCCTGAATTATATGGAGAAATATTATTTCAAAAGACCAGAAAAGTGGGCAATGTCCTACCGCTCTGACTTAAATCATTGGAACATAGAGACAACGGGCATTACTGAATCATTCCATCACCGACTGAAGAAGAAGAGATTTCCGAACAAGAGGGTTGATGATCATTGTAACCAACTGCTTGATCTTGAGAAAATTGATTACATTCGAAGAAAAAGAGAATCTATCTTAGGGTATAGTGTCAGTCCTCAGCAAAATACTGAAAGACACTCCAGAGGCACGTTGATTGATTACAGCTGCATCTCTGAAAGAAATGCGAACATGTGGTTGTTCAAGTCTGCAACAAAGAAAGATGAATTTTACCACATTGAGCTCATCTCTGAGTTCTGCAGACTTGATCACTGCTAATCCTTCCTGTCAGGGTCTGTGTTCACATCTGTACTTCTGTAGTTGTGCAGATTCAGTGAATTTGTGCAAACACATCCACAAACTGCATTCATATCTTATGAGGGGCCAGGTGTTACCTTCATATGGCAATGAAAACACCAGTGTTGTGCTAGAAACAGCCCCCGGGGAAGTTTGCACTGAGGGCACAGCAGATTTGTCGGCTGATACTGTCCCTGCTCTAGGTCGCAAGTACTCAAGCCTACTGAGTGAGGTAGTGAAGTTATCAACAAGAATTGACAACAAAAGCATTCCTCCAGTTCTCCTCGACATGTGTCTTGAAACTTTTTGCAGCATGAATAGGAAGTGTGATATTTTTTGTGATCAGACTCTGGAACCTATTCCAGAAGGTGTGAAAATTGCTCCAAGGCAGAAGCTCAGGACACAAGAGTCCCAAATGCTTCCCTTCAAGAGAAAAAAGAAAAAAAAGTCTGAAGCGTAAACCAGAATCGACAGCTTCAAAACAAGCAACCAGAAATGCTGCTAAAAATGGTCTTCTACAACTTTGCAGCGAAGAGTCAGATGTTGACGAAATCCAGAACAATGACCAAGTTGATACTTCAAGTTTTGACCCATTAGAACCCATTTTGTCTATTGGGGAGTTCAAAATCAGCATAATTTATCTGAAATCATTGGAGCTTGAGCTAACTGATGCTGAAGTTTTAAATTTGAAATCATTTCTTCCAAGTTTTCAGGCTGGATGGCTTCTCTCTGATGTCATTAATTCATTTCTTAGTATTTTGGCTTCTACTAATGAAGAAGTCTTTTTTGTTGCCTCCGACTGTTCCTTGTCTTTGTCAAGGGGCAATCTTCTGAGAAGACTTTTGGGCCAACCTATGCCCAGAAAGAGTATTTTTCTCTTTCCATGCAATCTTGAGGGCTATCACTGGACCATCCTTTCAGCTAATGCCCATTCTCAGAAGATAATTTATTTTGACCCAGCTAAGAGGAGATTAACCCCACAACTGCTCAAATTTATTGATACTGAGAAGGCTGTTATGAATGTAGTAAAGCCAGATGTGCTCCAGTGGAGTGTGAACTACATTGATGATCAGCCACAAAATGATGGTATAAACTGTGGTGTTCACATTTGTTGGTTTGGACATCAAACCATAACAGATGAAGAATACAGCAGTGTAACAGATGTGGTGCAATATCGCAAATTCATACATGAAACAATTTGTGGCTTCTGTCTTGATAATGCCAAGAAGTTTGATCTGCCTATATGTTCAGTGTGCACGATGGCATGTGGTGATGATGTCTTTGTTGAATGCTGCAGGTTTGATTGTGTAGCTGTAGCATTATTTTCAGGTGTATCGGGGTATATTTTATTCGTAATAATTAGGGTCACAACTCACTATTTTTCTTTCTGTTACAGGTGCCGGCGTCAACATCATGTAAGTTGTGTCAAAGACTGGGAAGGACTTATCTGTCAGTCTCTCCAGTAAATTGGTGTTGGTGTGTCTTCCATTTTTCTGTGTTTTTCCTTAATAATTATCTGATGTGAGGTAATAGGTTAATTAATCAAAGTTGTTTTTACAAAGACCTGGCCTGCTCTAAAGTAGTGTATTGGAAATCCCATTTTGTTCTTTCGGTCTTAATTTTCTTAACACTCTTATCTCTACTTCGTATTTTCTTCCTTTTCCAAATGTTATGTCCATGCGGGTTTTATGTTAATTCATTATTTGTTGCAAGACTTCTTGAAAGTCATGGTGTTGGATATTGTCTGCTCGTCATCAAACCACTTCAATTTTAATTTTGGCGGTAGCATTCTTACAAGTCCTATCTCATTCTCTCGAGGTTGATTATAATTATGATGATGATGACTAATTGTTTCTTTGATATTACCAGCAATAAACATATTGAAGGTACATTGAAAGTTGATTGTGTTTTTTCCTGCTCTACTAAACAACATTCTAATGAACTCCTTAACCCAACCTTTCTTCTTTAAGAAACCGACACAATCTTTATGAATTTTACACGAAACAAAGGGGCAATGTTTTTTTGTTGTTTTTTTTTTTAAAAAAAAGGAGAGGTCTTGTAGATTTTTAGAAGTCACAATAGGTGAACAACATGAATGTAGGTATGACATTTTCACTAACTTATAAAGAATAAGTAAAATAATGTCAGCAGTTGGATCTTATGACGATGCAGAGACACGGTTTAGCCGGACCTCTCCGCAACACGGTCCTAGTAGTAGTTCATCAATATTTAAGAAATTGCATTTTATCGCAACCCAAATTCTTCAACACTCGTCCAGGCATCGGATCGGACGGAACGCGAGGGGTTGTCGGGTACGTTGAGGAGCGCTGGCAACGTCGCACGTGAGATGGGTCGAGAGTGGGGAGGCAGCCTCAATTCCTGCCCGCATGCATCCCCGTTACTGTCCAGGCCAGCTATAGTCCCCAACCGAGCCGGCTCCCGGACACTTGTAAGCGATCGGTGGTCGCGTGGGAAAAGGCGTCACTTCGACTTGGAGAATGGTGAGAGGCTCGGGTTCTACACCCACACGGGTGAAAAGTATTTCGCTGCCACCTTTTCCACAGTTGGTAGCACTGAATGTGGAGTTTGGTGTTGCAAGTTTGGCTCTACAGCATTTGGTGGGCGCCATCCGTCTCGCACAGCGTCACAAAAATAGCTCGAAGCCCCCCCCCCCCCGCGCTATGGACTTGCCTGGTATTTGCAGTATTCAAGGTGTTGTGCGGGGCATAACTGCCCTAAGTCCAGGGAACGCGTACCCCGGGCTGGACGAGTCGGATGGAGAGTGGAGGTGGAGGGGGGCCCGCGCGAACTGGACTGGGAATGGGAGTCCCGCGCAGCACTGAGTGGAGCGGGAGGAGAGCTCAAGAAAGCCGTGAGGAGTGGGCGAGTGGTGGGGGAAAGGGAGCCGGTAGAGCTGTGGATACCTTTGGGCGAGGAGGAGGGGGAAATCGATTTTGGAGGCAATCGAGGATTGTGAGTTTTATCGGAAGGAATCCTGATGTACGTTGCATTTGTGCATAGTTCCAATCTGGCTTGAGTGATCTCAAGCAATTCGCCAGTCTATTCAAGCTTGTTGTAGGTAAGTGTGTGTTTAAGCCGGGTAGAATTAATGTTGTTACAGGTGGTCACTTCTGCTAGGTAGTGCATAGAATAGGTAGCGTGGGATAGTTCTAAGTAATGTTCTAGTGTAAGTGTTGTAGTAGGTTAAGCGGTGTGTACCTTTATACTAGGAGAATTCTAATAAAAGCAGGTTTTTGGCGAGCGATAGCGAGCCCTTGCTGTGATTGGGGTGCCCCGAAAAGCGATTGGTCGTGTGACTGTCTGTCTGTCAGTCCGTTTGTACTCACCAACGATTCTCAGCAACTACACAGTCTAAAGTTACAAAATTTTGCATTTGACATCAACTTAGTTTCTCACAACACGAGTTTGTTTCCATTCATTGTTTAGTATCGTTTGAAATATTAAAAACATCTTTTTGAATCAGGTTATTAGCGTTGTTAGGTTGGCAGCAGTTACCAATTTCTCATACCTGCGGCCGCGGCTCTCAAATACGGGACTGAGGCAAATTAAACAAAATAAAGAGCAGAAGGGTTACAAAATGAGTTCGGTGATAGTTTTTCAACATTATAGAATGATTGAAACACCTCCGGAGTGTCAACGCAGTGAAATAAGGAAAATGAAATTGAAAATGATTACGCGTTTTGTCCCCCTCCCCTCCCCCCGCCAGAGGGGAATCTTACCCAGGTCAGTGCAGTGTTTTTGAGATTTGCAAGATAAAATACTGTTTGCCTTTCATACTCAGTGAGTCTGTACTTGCTTATTTTTCTCAGAAGATTCATTTTTTAGTTGTTTACTTATTTAATAAAATTGAGAAATACATAAATATATTCTTTTGAAACCAGACATTAATCTTTGCTAAATGGGACCTTTATTTTTTTTTAATTATATGGTTGAGTGAGTGGTTTTGCCATAGCTGGTTTTGCCATAGACATCATATTCAGTGAAGTGATTTAGGTTTTGAGCAATGAGTCAATAGATCATTGGATTTAAGGAGACGTGTCATACAACTGTGTCATACATTGTCTGCGACGACTGATACTCAGTGTTGGTCGTTTGTTTAAACTGGCTGCCTTTCCAATTAACACAGAAAATGAGATCAATATTTATGCTGAGCTGTATCTTTACTTCAAAGATAAAGTATCACATTAAGACTCATTTACGAATAAGATCAACTTTTGTTCAGCAACATGTGGCTTTGACATTGGATTCGATGAGACGATTCATTGGATCTGACTATAGGTCTTCTCGTAAACTGGTACCAAACAGCCTGCCTAACTGTTCCTCTTTATTTTAACTATGATAAAATAATGTAATCAATATTATTAAATAGACCACCAGTTAAAAAATAAAAGGAAGATAAAACGCTCTCAGGTATTACCAGTAACATTGCGTATTCACAAGTTTCATAAAGAAAAGATATCGAACGGTGACTCAAGCATTTGTGTTCCTCGACTGAGTAACAGTGTTAGGGTTAGTGGCACCAGAGCAGCTCATTAACATACGATTTTACCCCAGGTCTATATAAGTATACTGCACCTAAAATTGGCTCATTTTTGACCAAAATTTTATATTCGAGTTTTACATTGTTTCTTGCAGTTTTTGGTGTGCTGATCACGAAAATGACATTCAACCTCACCCCAGACCTTTTCTATACCCAATATTGGCCAATTTTGGACCAAAATTTCGTTAACGAGTTTTACATTGTTTCCTGCAGTTTTTGGTGTGCTGATCACGAAAACGACTTCCAATTTCACCCCAGACCTATACTTTACCCAATATTGGCCAATTTTGGACCAAAATTTCGTTAACGAGTTTTACATTGTTTCTTGCATTTTTTGGTGTGCTGATCACGAAAATGACATCCAATCTCACCCCAGGCCTTTTCTATACCCAATATTGGCCAATTTTGTACCAAAATTTTATATTCGAGTTTTACATTGTTACCTGCAGTTTTATGTGTGCTGATCACGAAAACGACTTCCAATCTCACCCCAGACCTGTACTTTGCCCAATATTGGCCAATTTTGGACCAAAATTTCGTTATCGAGTTTTACATTGTTTCCTGCAGTTTTCGGTGTGCTGATCACGAAAATGACATTCAATCTTACCCCAGACCTTTTCTTCACCCAATATTGGCCAATTTCGGACCCAAATTTCATATTTGAGTTGTACATTGTTTCCTGCGGTTTTTAGTTTACTGATCACGAAAACGACTGCAAGTTCCACCCGAGACCTATACGTTACACCATTTGGGCCCATTTTGAACCAAAATTTTATGCGTAGTCGAGTTGTTGAACGACCGTAGTACTTCCCCAAACTGAGAGGGGGGGGGGGGCTCTCCCGCACGTAACATGAGACAAACAATCCAGACAAATTTGAAAGCTGTCATCAGGAGACAACGAGCGTGGCACTATTCAGGAACAATCCCAGTCTTTTACAATGCGTGTAATATTTTTGAGTGCCCAAGTGCTTTCATAAGAATGTGCTTAGTCGCATCGCTCGCCTATTACGCGCCCAAACTAAACGGCGCGTACCCCTAGTAGGTTACTTGCTTAGTGGTTATTTGTCCTTTACTTATGAGCATGTAGCTTAACAAAGGCAAAGGCTAAATTGATGCAGAGAGTGGTGAGGAGTCGGCGGTGAGCTCGCCTCGCCGCTCGCCGTCTAAAGAAAGAAATCCCCCCAAGGCACCCCACTACCACCACTACTGCCGCCGTCTCTGATCAGGTGTTGACAGCCGCGAATACCAGGTGTGGCCATCTCAGGCGTTGAGGTAGTATCATTTAGGTGAAGTTGTTCCATCTTTTGAATGGGTTCGGCCATATATCATTTGTGGTATCTGTTGCTCCTCGTTAAATAATAAATTGTACCAAGTTCTTTGTTTTTGGCCCGTCCCGTATTATTTATAAAATAAATACGGAGGACGGGCATATAGTCTGATGCTTGCTGTGCGTCCGTCCGTTCGTTCGTCCGTCCGTGGACTTCCCGTTGTCCGATCTTCACCAAATTTGGTATGCAGCCTCCTTGGGTGACCCTAAGAACCGCTCGGTGGCAGCAAATCCGATCCGAGCCCCGGGGGCGCTGCTGCAGGTGCATCATGGTCTACATGGGGTGCAGGAGGATTTCGGGAACGGGTACAGCTAGAAGGGCATGTAGGGGTATTTTTGGAATCGGGGCGACGAGACAAAGCCAACGGTGCTGGTTTCGAGCAAATCGGAGAAGTTTGGACCAAGGTTCAAATCCCGGTGAGGCCAATTTTTTTTTTTATTTTAACGTTGTTTCTTATGTTTTTGATGGTGCTGATGACGAAAATAACATCCATTTTGACCCAAAACGCCGCGAGGAAGCAGCTGCATCATGATCTAAATGGGGTGGGAGAGGAATGGGCAACGCGTTCAGCTAGAAGGGCATGTAGGGGTATATTTGGAATGGGGGCGACGAGACAAAGCCAACGGTGCTGGTTTCGAGCAAATCTGAGAAGTTTGGACCCAGGTTCAAATCCCGGGGGGACCAAATTTTTTTTTTTTTTTAGTTTAACGTTGTTTCTTATGTTTTTGAGGGTGCTGATGACGAAAATAACGTCCATTTTGACCCAGACCCACGTTTAAAGCCTGTAAGAGTTAAACATTGGCGACACTCGTTAAATTAAAAATGTACGGGACGGGCCAAAGTTGCCGATCTGTATCGCCACTTTTCCTGTTATTTTTCTGTACCTAATTCTGTTGTAATAAGCACTCTGTTTTATCTTTTTTCTGTAACTTATTCTGTTAATAAATGAGTTGGATGTATGAAACCTGTAGTGCATTCTTAAGGTTTTAATTGAGAAACAAATTTGTGAGGACTGCAAAGACATGCCAAGTTCAGCACCTGGGCAGCTGGACATGAAAAGCCAGATACTGAATTCGCCGAGTAAGTGGCAGGTAGCAAACCTGCCCGGGTGGAAGGAACAACAGTTTCAACTGAGTTTGAACTATAGTCGTCAACTGCAGTACAGAATATGCAGTTTCGAGCATAGTTACAATGTAGAAAAACTGAAGATTTTGTCAGTAGATCTGAACGTAGATTAGATGATACTTTCGACTGCAGTTTGCTTCTAGTAGAAACACAATTTCATGTGCAGTTGTGAAACCGAGTTTGTAGTGCAGTCCATTCTGAAGTTGTTCTGTACTTGCGTTCGCACGTCAAAAGTGCATAATTGAACTGTATTACAATTTTAGTTTTCATTATAGCGTCAAGGAACTTAGACTTCAGTTTTGAGGCAAATTATGATTGGCGTTGAAACCGAGCTCTCGCTTGCATGAAAAATATACTCAAAATACATAAGTGCATTACCATTAACGGCACCAAGATTGAGAAACTGCCCGGAAAAAAGGTAAGCGAAAACTCATGTGACGTCCAACTGATGTAAAAATTGAACTTAACATGAAACCCGTTAAATTTGTCAAAACCGATTCGAACTTATTTCGCGCCTCGTTTTATCACTAAAAGTTTTGAATTATTTCGATCTTTCGTGAGGCCCAAAAGTATTTTGATATCGTCAATTGTGAAACGCAAACTGTGGACAGTTTACTTCACACATGGGACATGGTGTGGTCTGCTGTTAGCCGCCGCCTGGGGCAGGTTTCACGGACCTGCCGCTAGGTGGCGCTTGGAGCGCTGCGTCCGTTTACCAATTAGTATTTCCAATTTGCGTGACTACAGTAATTTTTTTTTTTTCAAAATATAACATCTGTTGGCTTAATAAATATCAGCTCGACCCGTATGCTAAAATTTTGAGACAAAATATTACACTGAAGTCAAGAAAAACGCATTTCCATGTTGCGACTCGCTGGCGTCTACGGCCAGCCATTAGGTTGGTTGCACGCCAGATTCCCACAACGACAACGGGTCTTCGCCTCGTCGGGTGCGTGGGTCTGGTCTTGGAATGATTCCGACTATCTCTGAAGGTGATGGTTATGACATCTCCTATTAGTACTGCCCTCCTTACTTCAATGGGGAATCGCCGTTTTGCGGCATGTCCTCCTGAGGATGGTCCTCTGAGCTATACCTAGTTCAAGCTTATCGTATCACGTATAGGATATATTGGTTTTGAACTTTACATTCGAAAGTAAGTCAGGACAGCTGCTATATGCCATATTTCAAATATAAGAGAGACCGCAGTTACATCTTCATTTTAAAACTTAAGTCTGAAGTGCAATCAAAACTGCATGTGACGAAAAAAGTACCAGTTTATTTATATGAAAACTGCAGTTTAACTGCAGTTTAACTAGAAAAACTGCACTCCGACTGCACTTTCATCACTTACACTGCAGTTGAACTACAAACAAACTACAAATAAACTGCACCGCACAGACTGCAATCAAAGTACAATTTGCTCCACACTTACATGTGGCTTGTGAAGTGCAGGTTGACTATGCCTTATCTCTAAAAATACAACACATGCATTACATTCTCAAATATGTTCCAAGAGTAATTTCCGAGCGCACTCTCGAGTACAGTTCCTTCCACCCGGGTGTAAAGTGATGCCAGTTATTTTATTTTTTTTAAATGCAGTTTAGGGAGTCGACTTGTGACATGGAGCTAATGTTAATTTCACCCGAACGTGTTTGGGGATTGGAGGGGGGAGGGAATGCCACCGAGCCAATCCTTCACGTATAAACTTTTCGTTGTGCAGGTTGGCTTTGGAATAAGCGACCCAACTGCGGGGAAGCGCTTCGCTTTCCAATGAACTTATTGTCATCTCCATGCGGTAATAACAGCGATGATAATAAACCGAAAACTGTGACTGTGTGAGTGAGGGGGGGGGGGAGGGGTAACTGGTCCCACGCGGAGGTGCCCTGCCCCAGCGCGCCACAATGACGACCAGTGACTCACTCTCTCTCCTCTTACTGGTAGCATAGCGAAGGTAGCCGAACAGAAAGCGGATTTTATTGGAATTCTAGAAGGAATTAATTAAGAATGGAGTCTTGCAATTGCAGTTGCTCTAAGAAGCAGGGAGTCTTGTCCAGAAGGAGGTAAGTAATATCATGAAAAAGGCCCTTTCTCATGAAGTAATGCTCGTAATTAGTGCCGACAGGCACCTCATGGTGTTTTCGGTCCTTTGTTCGGTATAGATGTGTAGGATTTGCTATCTTGCGGGGCCTGATGCTAACGTTCCGAACCATGTAATTCTTCACCACCCGGCCCAAGGAATTTTCGAAGACCAGGAGTGGTCCTGGGCCAACTGAACGCGACTTTCCCTTTGTTCTGTTGCTTGAAGTGCAACAATTTGGTTTTTGTGAGTGTTCACGCTTACTTGTGAATGGTCGGTTAACGTACGCATTATTTCCTTTACGCTTGGGCCTTTGGCCTTTTCCTTGATGGACCGTTCTTGCCGTTGTGGCCCCCGTTACCCCTGCCCCTGAGGTGCTTGGGCTCCCTGCTGCCCCTGTTCCTGACAATCCTGAACCTGAGCTCCCCGAAGTGATACCCGCTTACCCCGTCCCTGCGGTCCCTGGGGTTCCTGCCTTCTTCGACCCCATGCCCGACAGGGTTGTTAAAGTTAATTTTGAATTTATCGGCGATAATCGGATAACGATAAGTTAATTTTATCGTTATCGTTAACTTGATAACTTTTCCGCAAGCGTTATCGTTATCAAGTTATCGTTCACAAGGTGCGTCTTAACTTATCGAACGATAAGTTAATTTTTGAATGTGGAACTGGAAAATATCGCCCAACAAAACGTTTAATTTACTTCGAATCGCGCGCCACACGGAATCACCTGCTGCTTCTAGAGGTCTCTAGCTATTAAACCTGGCCCCACCACCGTTCGGAGCGCTTGCCATTTGTTAATTGTTGACTGCCAGCCCTTTGCTGGCTGCAATATTGAGCCGTGGGCGATCCTGTCTCGTTCAGATCCTTACAACTGCGTTAACTTACCGATTCCGATAAGTTAAACTTATCGCTAACTTGATAAAGTCTTCGCGATCCGTTATCGTTATCAAGTTAACGATAACAAGGGTCAGAATTAACTTATCGCTAACTTGATAACGAAAAAAATTAACTTTAACCCTGATGCCCGATGACCCTATGTTGGGGGGCGATTTCCCCACACTGCAAAAAAAATCCATCTTAATTTTAAGAAACTAGTTTGTGAAGCAGTTTACAAAGATTTTTTGCTATTAAAAGTAAGAAACTTTCCCCTCTTAAAACTAATAACCAAATTTTTAAAACTCATAGAATTTTGTTTATTAAATTTCATAGTTATATTAGACTAAAGTGGGAGGTAAGAACGACTGTACTGACGTCCGAGATACCATGTGTGTGTGATGGAAGTCTTCATTACAACGTGCATCATGCACCAGAACTGGATCAGCACTCAAAAATAGGATATTGAAGAAAGAGGACCACTCTCCCTGCTTTCGTCCCTGGTGGGATGAACCACACAACGGAGGAGGATTGTGCGTGCACCTAACCTCAGGTCCGACCGTAGACGCCAGCGAGTGGCAACATGAAAATGCGTTTTTCTCTACATCAGTGTAATATTTTGTTAAATACTTTTAGCTAACCGATAGAGAAGATATTTACGAAGGCAACATATAGTATAATTTGCAAAAAGAAGGTATTTTAGAAACATTAATTGGAAATACTAATCGGGAAATGGTCACGGCGCTCCAAGCGCCACCTAGCGGCAAGTCTGTGAAACGTGGCCTTGGACCCAGCGGCTGACTGTGGACCATACCATGTGAGAAGTAGCTTGTCAACAGTTCGCGGGAATTTATCAAACTAAACCTTCGATTTACGTTGAATGTGACCGCACTCGCTGAAGCGTTCAACCTTTACTTGAAACAGTTTCAGAAATCTAGTTGTGAAAAGTTATAAGTCATCTGGATTTTAAGAGACGAATTATTACTTTTGAAAGGCAACCTTAGTTTTGACAAACCCAGTTTATGAGTTTTCAAAATGGTTTTGAAATTTACCAACTATTTCTTACTTTTCATTTTTGTTTTGGTAAATGTAATAAATTATAGCACTTTTCACAAACTTTTCTGAGTTTTCATATCATTTCAAAATATTATTAAGTTTAAGACATTTTTACGTCTTAAATTTCAGAAAATTTTTTGCAGTGCAGGCTGATGACGGCATGTGGGCGGCGCTAGATGTTGGGGCTGCTGGGGACGACGTCGTGGTCCTGGTTCATACGATTAGCCTTGGCACAGTGTGATTGCACCAAGACCTGTGCGAAAAATAACAAATCAGGCACTTCTCTCTCTTTTTTATTTCAGATGCTACAATTCAGGGCTGCTTGTGGCACTTATGTCGGGCTTTCATCCTGAAGGCTCAGAAACTTGGATTGTTTAGATATCGGAAAGCATTTTCTAGGATTATGGACTTCATAAGGAAAGCATGTGTTCTGAGTCTTCTACCTGAAGACGTGTTTGAGGAAGGTTCTAAGAGAGAGAGCAAGAGGAATACATCTGGTCTCTGCATATCTGTTGCGAGGTTTTTTTTTCACTTCGTTGATCGAAAGTGGATTTCAAGACCCGTAAGAAGAAATTATATGGCTGTCTACGGCTGTTTATTAAGAACCAACAACTCATGTGAAAGCCATAACCGCCAGCTGCGGAAAGCTGTTGGGGCACATCGGCCCAATGTGTACTCATTCATAGAAGCACTGTCACGCATTGAGCACACCACATACCTTGATTATCTACACATGCGGGGAGGAGGTGATGCTAAGAGCACTCGCCGCTGGAAATCAGTGTATGCCGATAGAACCCTACATGCCCTATGTGATGACCTTGAAAGAGACATTTTTTATGACAGAGAAGAAACATTATGGAATTTCATTGACAGAGCCTCTGAACTGATGGTCTTAGCACAGCTGTGCTCCAACGAAGGCAGGCTTGCAGAGACATTTCGCTACGACAAATATTAGACAGGCCTTGAACATTTAAAATTTTAAGTACACTCAATTTGCTTCTCACCAATAGGGCTTACCAGAGAAGTGTCACAAGGAACATCGGCACTGGATACAGATGTTTCAGTTGCCAGAGAACTGTTACATGTTACAGATGCACTGGATGTGTCACTTTCAATAGAAGGCTGGCTGTTATCCTGGTACAACAAACATAGACGTAAATATAAGAATGTCAACAATGTTGGACACCTCAAGTCACACAGAAAACAAACACAAACCTGAGACTTTGAATCCCCTTCGTCTTTAACCTTGTGAGATTTGACATGTTTAAAGCGACGCGTCTTGGGCCTTTTCGGCATTTTGGAAGAGTTACGATCGACAAATTACAATCTGTAAGAAAAATACAAAACATTGAAACATAACCTGGGTTGGCAGCCGGTTCCAGAGCTCACTTTGACGGTTAATCACGAAAGTGGCCGCTAGCAATGACGACAATCGTCCTTGCCGGGCATGTGCAAGTAACTGAAAAGTCAGTTTCAGTGTTGTTAACGTACCTTTGTGTATTTTTCTTGGATTTACAGCTGTCAGCATGCCGCCGCTACGCGCGCCTCGTCTACGCGACGCTCCCCTCCCGCTCGCTCCCCAGCCCCCACCATACCACCCCGCTTCCCCCCGCGGAGAGGAACGCTGCCGGCCGTTGCGAGAAGGCGCAGGCAGATCCGACCAGATCCCCCCCACGCTACCAGTGTGCAGTCTTTAACGAAGGATAATCGAAATTTCTGAAGTAGGAGTGCGACTGCAATGTGAACTAGGCACGCAGTAATCTTTTCTGAATCGTTTCAGACGTCGACCATCGAGAAATTCGAATTACTTTAGGAGCAGTGGCAGAAACTGTAACTGCATGTCGCTCGGCAGGGCCCTCCCGCTTCCAGTCCACTTAGTTCTAGTCTCATGATTTGAGTGCTAAATTAACTGATTTTAAATGGGGCTTACCCCCTTGACCAATAAAACATTACCTTTAAAGCTGTAGAGTCGTCGAATCGTGATGCCGCCAGAGCGAATTTGCCAAGTTTGAGGCGCGTTACCGGCGTTCTCGGAGGTGGACAAAAATCTGGCTGGTGCTTTTTACTTAATGTGGGTGCTACTTTAACTGATTTTGACTCCGGGTTACCCCCTTGACTGATAAAACAGCACCAACAAAGCAGTAAAGTCGTCGAATCGTGATGCGGCCAAGGCGAATTTGCTTAGTTTGAGCCGCGTTACCGGCGTTCTTCGAGGTGGACAAAAATCTGGCTGGTGCTTTTTACTTCAATTTGGTGCTAAATTAACTGGTTTAGACTGGGGTTTACCCCCTTGATCGTTGAAACGGTACCCACTAAGCTGTAAAGTCGTCAAACCGTGCTGCAGCCACAGCGAACTTGCCAAGTATAAGCCGCGTTACAGGCGTTCCCCGAGGTAGACAAAAATCTAGCCGGTGCTCTTTACTAAATTTGAGTGCTCAATTAACTGATTTTAAATGGGGCTTACCCCCTTGAGTGTTGAAACGCTACCCACAAAGCTGTAAAGTCGTCGAATCGTGATGCGGCCAGAGCGAATTTGCCAAGTTTGAGGCGCGTTACCGGCGTTCTCCGAGGTGGACAAAAATCTAGCTCGTGCTTTTTACTTAACTTGAGTCCTAAATTAACAGGTTAGGACTGTGGGTTACCCCCTTGACCGATAAAACGCTACCCACAAAGCTGTAAAATCGTCGAATCGTCGTGCGGCCAGAGCGAATTTGCTAAATTAGAGCCGCATTACCGGCGTTCTCCGAGGTGGACAAAAATCTAGCTCGTGCTTTTTACTTAATTTGGGTGCTAGAGTAACTGATTTTGACGGGGGCTTACTGCCTTGAGTGTTAGAACGCTACCCACAAAGCTGTAAAGTCATCGAATCGTCATGCGGCCAGAGCGAATTTGCTAAATTTGAGCCGCATTACCGGCGTTCTACGAGGTGGACAAAAATCAAGCTAGTGCTTTTTACTTAATTTGAGTGCTAAATTAACTGATTTTAAATGGGGCTTACCCCCTTGACCGATAAAACGCTACCCACAAAGCTGTAAAATCGTCGAATCGTCGTGCGGCCAGAGCGAATTTGCTAAATTAGAGCCGCATTACCGGCGTTCTCCGAGGTGGACAAAAATCTAGCTCGTGCTTTTTACTTAATTTGGGTGCTAGAGTAACTGATTTTGACGGGGGCTTACTGCCTTGAGTGTTAGAACGCTACCCACAAAGCTGTAAAGTCATCGAATCGTCATGCGGCCAGAGCGAATTTGCTAAATTTGAGCCGCATTACCGGCGTTCTACGAGGTGGACGAAAATCTGGCTGGTGCTTTTTACTCAATGTGCGTGCTACTCTTACTTATGGGCTCTACAGTGGGCCACAGTGGTGCCACAGGGGGCTGTATTCATGGATGCCCATGGAATACTTTTCTTCCCCAACCTACCCCTACACTCCGAAGTCCGTATGCCCTAAAACTGGGTGCCTTTGTAGCCTACCTTAGTTTTAAGAGCGCTGAATGGCGCCTACTTTCAGGGCACCTTTGTCGCCTGCTTTGGGTACCCAAATCATTCAGCAACTGGCCGATCGGTACCCTCAAAGTAGGCGACAAGGGTGTCCTGGAAGTGGGTGCCAGTAGGCGCCCTGAAAACTGATGCAGACTACAAAGGCGCCCGCCTTCAGGGCATGCCACATTTGGACTGTAGTCTGAAGTGGTTGTTACATGGGACTGTTTGCCACTTAATTGCTTGGGCTAGCTAAGGGTTTTGGATTGCCTCTCTGCCACTTGATCACTGACATAGTAACCTTCTTGCCACTTGCTACCTTAAATGCCACTTTGTCACCCAAGTCACATCTTGCCACTTAAATTTATATCGCGACTGCGCTTGGAAGATTTTTTTTACACGCAATGGTTTTACACGGGCACATTTTCAACCATGTAATATGTTTGATGAGACATGTCACGCACTGTTCCTTGCATCATGATACTTACATCTTTCTTCTATTTGCAGAGAGATTGCGCTGTACAGCAGGGGCCGCTCTGAACTATGGCAATTATGCCTTTTTGTTTTGGCGTTAGTGTTAGTTGTAATAGCCTCATGCCTTCTGCCACCAGGTGAGGTCAGGGATGTGGCCCTGGCGCTTGCCCTCAGAGTCCTGGAAGGTAATCATTGCGTCACTTACTTATTATAGTGCAGACATTTAAGAACTGACCTGACATTACATTGTTTTGTTTTCCTTGCAGAAACAGTTAAATTTTTTTGGAGAATGCGGAGCACACATTCTTGATGTGAAACTTGTGAAACTGTTAATTTTTTTTGAGGATGAGGATCTCTTGATGTGTAATATGTAATGTGTAATGTTGTATTTGCTTTAACACACATTCTTGATGTGAAACTTGTGAAATTGTTAATTTTTTTTGAGGATCAGGATCTCTTGATGTGTAATATGTAATGTGTAATGTTGTATATGCTTTAACACACATTCTTGATGTGAAACTTGTGAAACTGTTTTTTTTTTTTTTTTTTTTTGAGGATCAGGATCTCTTGATGTGTAATGTGTAATGTGTAATTCTTGATGTGAAACTGTTAAATACAGTACTCTGAGCTCAGGGCGTCGGGGAGACATAGGAGAGTAGATTGGCGTTGGTTTCAGCTCTCTGACATCAAAACTGCGACGTACAGGATCGATCATCTGATTGGACATTGACTTTCAAAATCAGAAATTCTCAATTTACTCGAAAATTTTCAGCTTCAATGTATGGGTTATTGGGCAGCAATAGATGCGCCCTTTCGTCAGCTATCACGTGAGCTCTTAAAAAAGTGGGGTCGTCGCTTTGGATTTCGAACGGCAGCGCTTTGAACGCGGCGTGGCGGGTAGCGAGCGGCCCCGCCGGGCCGTACTGCGGGTTGCCTACCCGGCATCCCCGTAAGGCGCCATGTTAAACTCGTTCCTCGATAACTTTTTTCCAGATGAATAATACACATGCCTATGCGGGCCCAAACCTTTCTTTTGACCTCAGCTACCCATGTGCCGAGTGACATTGCATTCGGAAAATTTGCTGTACGAACTGTGTCGTGCCCGCGCTGGTCGATAGTGGCCGGTGTAAGTAAAATGAATGTGCAAATCTTCCGTGATCACGGCCTGAACGTCGCCGTTTGCTCGCCGCCGTCAGGTTGAGCCGGCTTCGTTGCTGTAACATGGTCACGGCAACGTGACAACGGCACTGCGGCCGCGACGTCATGGCGAGGCTCTGCCACAGACGCGGTTTGGTGATCACGGCCTGAACGTCGCCGTTTGCTCGCCGCCGTCAGGTAGAGCCGGCTTTGTTGCTGTAACATGGTCACGGCAACGTGACAACGGCACTAAGGCCGCGACGTCATGGCGAGGCTCTGCCACAGACGCGGTTTGGTGATCACGGCCTGAACGTCGCCGTTTGCTCGCCGCAGGATGGTTGCCCTGTCAACATTGGCGTGGCCTTGAGCGAGCCTTGTTGGCACGGCGACGTTGACGCGACGTAGCAGCATTGTCACGCGTGCAACTTTTCCAGCGCAAGGCGGCCACAATGAGGACGTGTAGTGGTCGTCGCTACGCAGGCGCCGCGTGGTGACGGCAACGACGGCGGTGCAACGTGTTGTCGGCAATACTGAGGCAATGTCACAGCGACCATAACGCGGCAACGTCAGGCCCCGGAGGTGGCCGTCATGGCGCCTTGCAGTTGCCGGAACTACGTGGCCGGGGGTCACGAGACACTACGTAGCGGCGAGGCGTCTGCACCAACGTGACACATGGTACATTGCTGCTACGCTGTAGCGAAGGTGCTGCGTTTGGTTTCAATGCGTTAGTCGCAGCACCGTCACATTAATGTAGGAGCGTTGACGTAGTTGGGGTAACGTTTGGACAACACAGCTCTGATGTTTCCGACCAGTCGTAGCGGTGGCCAGGCTTCCTGTAGTCAGATGTAACGTGAACTGGCTAACCAACGCTTACGGCCTGGTTGCCACCACGTCGCCAGACGACCAGAACGGGCCCGAAACGTAGGCAACGTACGGCTTCGTTGTGGCAACATGTCGGCGTACAGTATCTTGAAAAAAGGGGAGTGACCAACTGAAATTTTTTAAGTTTTATCGTAACGAATAATTTGGCGGTACTCATTTTCCAAAACCGAATAGATCATTCGCATGTCGCCGCACCGCACTTTTTCTATTTCTTAAAGATGACATGTCTACACCACAAAACGTCGGACTGCAGGAGAACAAGCCGAACAAGCGAACAAACAATATACTCTTTTGCGTTGCGCAATGACCAGCAATGACTAAGGAAGAAGAAGAAGAGCACGAAGAAGAGAAGCGCCACTTCGCATGCGCGGGATGGCCGGCGCGGGGTGTGGTTTTTTTTTCATGTACTGCTATAAGAGTAAAGCCCTCTTTGTATTTATTAAGGGGAGTGGTATTTAAATTAATTTGGTATTTTATGGTATCAACCTTCTGTAACTGATGGAAATGAAAATAATAAAATTTGTTTCATTTTATGTTGACCTTAATAATGCAGCACTAGATCCATTTAGTCAATGAATTCACATAAAAGGTTCTTTGAAAATATGAAGGACTGAGTTAAGAACATAACAGAGTTGGTTGACAAGCAGTTGCAGCCGTGCAACTCCAAAACATTTATAGAGGGCGCGCGAGGCCACGAGGGCGCGAGGCCGCGAGGGGAGGGCACGAGGGCGCGCGAGGACGCGAGGCGCGTCAGTGTGCACCATAGACAAAGACAAAACTATAGCAAAAATACAGTCTAGTATTGCCTTACTTCCACTTCGAACTCTCCACCCATGTTACTTAGCTTGCGATGCCAGCAACCTGACACACTTTGAGGCAATGCTCTGAATTTTAACTGCAAGTTGCATGTCTGCAATTTCTCGTCAACCAACACTGCTTTCATCACCAGCTTTTACCACAGTTATGTTTCGTTGGAAATTTGAGAGCGGATAAACAAGAGAGAATGGTGATGGTGGCTGGCCATGGTAGCTTTTCAACTCAAGACCGAGTTATTTTGACACATTTGTAAACCGCCGGGGCCGAGGCCGGGGCAGCCGGACCGACGCTAGCGCCAGGTGACGGTGAAATCGGCCATTAACGATACATCACAAACCGTCACTTGTTTAGCGGCTTGTTTGTGCGTTTGTGCAATCTTGTGTACCATTATGGATGATATTCCCGATTTCGACCTAATGAATCTGGACGATTCGGTCTTTAATGTCCACAATGTTATCTTCAAAGATGAAAATGAGCTCTTCGATATTACAAAATTTTTAGATGATCTCGTTAAAAGTAACGAAGCAGTCAAGTTGGATGGAGTCTTCCGGGTAAGGTTAAACCGTTTTTCCAAGCTTTTGTTTACTTAGCCCACGACCCGGCGCATCTGTGTGGGCGTGATTTCAAATTTTTGACACTGGGTTTCATTTATCATGAAATTCTTTGAGGGACACTGGGACAAATTTCAAATATCGCCGACACAAATGCGCCGCCGCATGGGGTAAATGCGTAAGCAAACCCGTACGTGGGTTTACGTAAAATGTCTATTTGCTGCATATGTACTGGGTGCCCGGGAAAATACAGGACAGTACGATGGGTGGCCTATCCTCACTCCGCAGGGGCAGGGCCAGTTAGGCGGTGGCAGAGCGTAGCTGCGGGGGAGAGGGGAAAGTCCGGCCAAGCGATCCAGTGTTGCCACGTCGACGGCGATGGGCCGCGCGGTCCGCAAGGCCCAAAATGCGCGCGGCGAAAGGCACTGCAGCCCCAAATCGGGCCCACGGACCCAACGCTAAGGTGCGATGCCCCACCGCGTCCCGGCGGGTCCCCGCGACCCCGACTGGGGCCCACGGACTCAGGGGCGGCACGCAAGGCTACGCCTCGTGCCGGCAGGTCCCCGCGACCCGAAACGGGGCTCACGGCCTTAGCGACAGCAAGCGAGGCCACGCCTTGTCCCGGCGGGTCCCCGCGACCCCGGTCCGTGGGCCCGATTTGGGGCTGCTGTGGCTTTCGCCGCGCGCATTTTGGGCCTTGCGGACCTAGTGCGCGGCCCATCACCGTCGACGTGGCAACACTGGATCGCTTGGCCGGCCTTTCCCCTCTCCCCAATCTCCCGCAGCTACCGCCTAACTGGCCCTGCCCCTGCGGAGTGAGGATAGGCTACCCATCGTACTGTCCTGTATTTTCCCGGGCACCCAGTATGTGTGTTACTTGTTTCGAAAGTGACCTTGTTTTTATTTCCCTTTCTTTTTCGCTTTCCAGGGTCGACTTGCTGAAAGTTTGCAGGGCAGGGGCAGCAATGTTCAGGACTTTTGGTCAATGCTGGATAGTAGTCCTAAACGGTACTTAGTTACTCAATTCTTGAAATCCCCTGACCAGCAGAAAAGCTTTTTGATGGAACTCCAAAGCCTGAAAGTCAATGAATCAAGTGCAGACTTCACTAAAGCCTTGCGAAAGCCGGACACACTGAATAAACCCAAACTCAACTGCTGGTAGGTTTTTGGTGCTTGCATCTTGTGCTTCTATTGTGCTACCATATAGTATTCAGCATCATCTATTCTAATGTCTAACATGTGCATTTTCAGTACAAGAGCACTTCAGGAAGGGGGTGAGAAGGCTGCAGTGAAACACTTCTACGATAAACTCCAATCAAAGGCACTGCGTGCTGAGACATGGCAGAACTCTAGCACAAATCATGACCACAAGAAGAACTTGTATAAGACTAGGCAGAAACTATTGCAAGGCCTCGATCCTGCAACAAAATGCGCAAGAATTGAAGCCAGTATGAGCTCAACGGTTTATAATGCCACGGACAAGCCTGCTGTCACGGACGATGATGATATGTGCAAGTGCCACAGATGCCACTTGGATATGCAAAGTGGAAAGATTTCACCCCAACCAGGGAAATTCGATGAATATGGCAACAGTGACACATGCTCCCTATATTTGACGGACAAAGAAGAATCCTGTAAGCGCTATCTTTACATCACAGAAAACTTTGCGCTCTCCCACCTATGCCATCTAAACATGCTCACGGATCTGAGCACCTATTATGCAGGAGTGTCCTATCCTTACGTGTATGTTGGAGGTCACCATAGTTCTTTTCCTATGCATGTGGAGGATATGTCGCTTTGGAGTATCAACTTTCTCCACAAAGGAGATCCTAAATTATTGTGAGTACTCAAAATGCAGCTTACATACAGCTTATTTTTCAATATGTTTCTTGTCTGAGGGTACTCTTGGATATTCTAAATTTCATAATTTTGTAATAATCTAAAAACCTCTGTATTATGTGTTATGCAGCATTGTGGTTGCTCCTCATCATGCCTTGAAGCTGTCCAGAGTCTTATCATGTTATGGTTTGTCCAATTTCCATCGAACCTGCATTTACAAGCTTGGACACAAGAGTTCAATGGTCTTCCCTCAGTTGCTTTTGCACCACGGGATCAGCTTTAAAATAGTATGTTGCTCTCTTCACTTTCTCTTTTCATTGCTATGCATATAAAATCACTTAGCTTTGTTTTTTGTTTTTTTTTAATCTAAATTTTAATTATTTTGATTTTTACTGTCCTGTGCAGATTATTCAGCGACCTGGGGACTTTGTGTTCTTAGCTCCCAACGCAGCCCATACTGGGGGGAACCTGGGTGTGAATATGGCCGAGGCCTGTAACATTGGTACAGATTATTGGCTGCCCTATGGCTCAGTGGCTCAGTCACATAACTGCAGTTGCATGTAAGATAGTAGTTGTGTTGCTTGCTTATTTATTACCTTAGCTGCTCGCATTGCCAATGTAAGAGAATCAATTCCAGTGTGTGTTTTGGTCAACCATGAAAGCCTTGACAAATTCTAAGCTTAAGCAGAAGTAACAAATAATAGTGTAGATACTGTTTAGGACTATTATCGAGCATTGACCAAAATTATTACATTCTAATGAAACATTAGGTTAAGCTTAAGCAGAGTAACAATAATAGTCCAAAATAGTTTAGTAACTTAAATTACATAAGTCTGAGACTACGCATGAAAGGTGAAACAAAAATGAGAAGTCTGCTAAAAACATTGCCAAGAATTTATTTCTTTAGCAGTACTCTTAATTTCTCCTATTTTGGTTCCTTTCGTCAACTATTGCACCACTGACAGCTACTAAAGCAACTTCTTAAAGGATGACTTATCATTCAATTGTTTTTTTCAAATCACTAAGTCCTTCCTTTTTTTTCTTTTTAGCGAGAGAGCTGTGCACATGGACATTACACCATTGATCAAGATTCATCGCCCAGATCTATTGAAAATTCACTTGAACAAGTGCATGCATGAGGCATTTCCAGATGAGCATTTTCGGAAGTCAATCATTGTACCGCATCTTGCATCTGACCAGCAGGCTGGGATAGTTGCAGACCCTATTCCGTCAACTGTTGAAAAAGCTAGTTCCTCAACAATCAGGAAGAGGAGTAGATCTCCTGTGGCCTGTCCAATTGATGGCTGCTACACGGAGTACACGGTACCAAAGAAGAAAATTCTACTGGAACACATCAAGATGAAGCACCCTAATAAAGCTGGGAGCAAGAAAACTTTGGAGAAAGTGAATGCACTCTTCCCAAAGAAGGGTTCCTTGCGAAAAATATGTGAAGATTGTGGAAGTGACATCAGTGTGTACAGCAACAAGCACAGGGGCAGCACCAAATGTATAATGGCTCAGAGTGAAGCATTTCCGAAGCAAGAAGAGCAAGGAGGTGGTGGTGGTGATGATAAGCAAGATGATGATGATGATGATGATTGAGATTGGTGAACTAACTAACAGTGAAATAATTGTGAAGCTGCAAAGCTGAGTGTCCTTGTCCTGGCTGTCATTGACTTATATTTACTTTGTTTGGGTCTTGTTACATGAAAAAAGGGCTGAAAATGTTTTATCCATTAAATTGCACCTTTTAATTGTATGACAAACTTGAAAGTGAATTTAAAGTGTGAATGGGTGGAAACAAATCAATATAAAATTGAACAATTTTTATTTACATTCCATTACATATGAGATAATAACTCTGGTGCAGTCCCATATCACTGAGATGCAAGTCGATGAGGGAGCATGGGGATAGTAATGAGATGTACACAGGTCTTGGTCTGGACAAGAATTGAAGTTTATTTCCTTTTCAACATGGTAGGAGCTTGAGTGCCGGGGTCCATTGCGGGAGTGCATTGGTGCATGAGCGATGATGTGCAGACAGTGACAACTTTAAACAACATGCTATACATGGATGTTTTAATCATTAGAGTCTTAATTTAAAGAAGAAAGAAAGCAGTAACATCTGAGCTTATCAATTTTCATTTTAAAAATTTCAATGAGACAATACTCCAGGGGATACATCACTTCTAAATACACTGTTATTCAACGAATGTGACGTCACATTCGTTAGAATGTGAATTTTGTCACGTTCGTTTGAATACGATGTCACATTCGTTTGAACGTGACAAGGCCGTTGAATTTGGGTGTCACATTCGTTTGAACGTGGGTCAACATTGAAACAAATGTGACGTCATATTCAAACGAACGTGACAAAATTCACATTCGAACGAGTATGACGTCACATTCGTTGAATAACAGTGTATTACTTCATGTTGATTTTCCAGCATAATAATTTTGCATATGTCCAGCAGTTAATAAAGTGGAGGCACTTTAAACCATTGAGTTTTGTGCCAGAAATCCCACACAATGAACGCTTTGAGATTTTCAACTTCTGTCGCTTTCAAATGGGTTAAAACAACTAATTCTTCACTTTACAATAGCTTTAAGTACTTACAAGCTTTTGAGATATTCCACAAGGCTTGACACAACATTTTTTCCAGGTACTTTAGCACTTTCTTTTCTAACAATGATTATGTTTTCATCATCTGGATATTAAATTGGGATAGCAGTTTGTTAAGGGGGGCGGGAACACCAAAAAAGGCCATTAGGAGCAAAAATTAGGATATTTGTTTTCTTGTCTATCTCATCCTTCAACCCTCCTCTACTATGCCCTGCTAGAGGGTTTATAAAGTTTGTCATTACATATTAAATTTTAAGTGCAATAATACCAAAATACCCTTCTAAGTATTGGGAAAATACTTCAACGCTTGTTTTTCTCATGACCATTCAAGATGGGTATGTCAGCCAAGACACACATGTTGTGTAGGGCAGTGCACGCAACCACTATTTGACATGCCTTCATGGGCTTGTAATGAAGGACTCTCTCATCATTCAGGCATCTAAATCTCATTTTGATTTTGCCAATGCTGCACTCCACATTACTCCTTTCCCAACAAAAGTCGACGTTATAGCGAGCTTCTGGACCGTCTTCAAGAGGCCGCTCGTCCCGGGCAAACGGCGTGAGGAGCCACGGTTCAAGAGGGTAGCCCGAATCACCGAGCAAAGCAAACGGCTCTTCATCAGTGTAAAGCTCCATCATCTTGCGTCTCAATGCACTCATCGACCATATCAGGCTATCATTTGTGGCACCAGGAAAGCGAGCCAGTACATTTGTAACATACAGCCGCTTATCGCAAGCCTAAAACAGTGAAAAATATGATTGTCAATGTCACAGCCAGACACAAACGCTTTGCATTACTTTATCAATTAGCGTACATATGTTGATTAATTAGAGTACCATAAGTAACGTACCACTTGAACATTGATACT
Source organism: Stenchaetothrips biformis (assembly GCA_030522485.1). Taxonomy (NCBI): domain Eukaryota; kingdom Metazoa; phylum Arthropoda; class Insecta; order Thysanoptera; family Thripidae; genus Stenchaetothrips; species Stenchaetothrips biformis. The sequence goes on from CM060088.1 coordinate 17,730,288, forward strand.
TGCGAAACTTTTGCGGCCAATAAATGCCTGGCGGTTCTCCGCAATGGATGGCTTCATTATTTTAATGAGTGTGCCATCAACATAGCCACCAACGTGTGGAAGACGTCCACCAAGTGCTCTGTTTCTCTGTACAACTGCACGCATCTGTTCTCTTGTCCGTGGAAATTGAATCAGGTGGCCAGCTACCTCTGGTTGGTTCATTGCCTCAACCACCTCAGCCACAAATTTGCTTACAGTTGGTTGAGCAATATCAATATCATTAGATTTCCCAATAATGCACTGGTACGAGCCAGTTGCAAAAAAGCTCAGTGCACAGAGCACCTAATGAACAAACAATTATATACAAAGTGTGAAATATGGTGGGAGGAAAAATTGACGTAAAAAACTGGTAAAGCACTCATACCCTCCTCTCAACAGGTACAGAGACAGGTGATGCTGTCCTCTCCATGAAAGGGCGGATAAGGTCGATGAGACTCCCTACCAGGTCTTGGGAAAGACGATAGGACTGCACAAATGCCTCATGAGTCGTATCAAATGGGTTCATTAGGTCGCGGACCCTTCTCCTTTGCAAAATAAGGAGATTCCTTTGACGTCTCCTTTCTTCCTCCATGCTCTGTAATAAAACAAAAGAAGAGAAAAAAAGGACAGGGTTCTATAGGTAACTTTGAAGGTACATCAAAGGAAAACATTACACCCATGCCAGACCAACAACAATAAGATTACAATTGCTGTAAAAGTCAAACAATAACCAAAACACCAACGTTACACCAGAAGAGTGGTTAGAGGGGTCCGTTTTGCAGCAAGGTTCGAAATCGCGATGGCCTGTGGTCGGATCGGGTGCCACTCTTGATTACAAGAATTTTGACACCTGGCTCGACCCGATCGGACCACCGGAAAGCCTCCCGCCAGGCGATCAAAGATGGCGGACCGGAAAGACAGGAAAATGGCACTTGAACTTATTAAATATCGATTTCACAGAAAATTTATGGAAACAAAACTTGTTTGTCTTTAAAAATTGAGTATAAAAATATTTTTTTCGGATTTTTTATTCAAAATTTTTGAACCTGTGTTGCATACCTCACAGGGGTAAATATATTGGTTTCCATACCTCGCACGGTGGTACTTAACAAATGTTAACTAGGATTCAAATTTAAATTCCGCACACCTTCGGGCACAGTATGAACGCAGTTTGAACCTTCTTACCGTAAGTGTGGCGTGTGCCGGCGTATTGGGCAAGCAAGTTCAAACACGTTCGTTCGTAAGCGTTGTTGTCACGACGCGTTTGTGGACTTCCTTGTTGCAACTTGTTCACGCGCGCGGCGTAGGCGAGGCGGCGGGCGGCGTCGGTGAATAAGTTTCAATGACGCGTCGTTGAACGTCGCGCTCTGAACAAGTTCGGACACGTTCACTGGTCCGTACTACAGTTACTGTTCGTTTGCCGTCGAAACTTTTGTTTCCACGGTTCAAATTGTTTCATCGCGCGTTTGTGTGATGTGATGGTTAATTGTTGCGGCCATGGCACCACGAAGGTTTAATACACGTCATGGAGCAGGATCGTGGCTCATAGGTGGTGCAACACCAAAAATATTGGGTGAACACAAGCTGCCAACTGTGCGCGCTGTTCTACAATATGTTTTATATGTCCACAATCCACCTGCTGTCACTATCAGCGAGGCCTGTGGGAAAGCCATTGAAGAACTTCTTCCTTTCTGGGTGCGTGGTGGTGTTCCTACTATTTCTAAGCAGCAAGCAGTATCCAAACTTGTCAAGATACATCAAGAATGGATTGAATTAAAACGTTCCATGAAAAGAGCACCAACTCACAGACGTGAGAAGTTTATTGCCTCCCTTGATAAACTCTTTGATATCGCCGTTCAAGATATTTCGATGATCCCACTACCCGAAGATAGAGCATTCTATCGATCAATGAAGGAAGATAGAAAAGCATACATGAGCTGTGTTGACAAAAAGTGGATTAGAGTAAAGAAAAACAAACTAAGAAGAGCCCAGAGTGAAGCACGCCGCAAACAGCGATCCGACGAAGAAGTGAAAACTTTGTTCCAGAAGTCTTCATTGGACGACGCTGTTGAAGGTCTGCAGCCGGAGCCGGAGATGCCTGAAACAGAAGATCAAGGTAAGTACAGCCAGCATCAGTAATAATAGGGTGCAATGATTGTTCGTGCCTTATTCTAAAAGATACATTATTTGGTTTCTTGCTTTTAGATGTAGACTATGAGGGACCGCGGAAAAGAAGGAAAGTTCGCTTGAATGTATTAACAGAATCTGTAACTTCAGCTCTTGATCGGACCCAAACGAGTCATAAATTTAGCGCACATGTTGTAAAACAAACCGTGGAAGCTACTCTACAAAGTGCTGCAAAGGTTTTAAATATTAAAGAGGAGGATCTTGCCGGTCTGAAAATAAATGCATCTTCTACAAATATCAAACGCAAGCGCGAAGTTAATAGAAAGAAAACAGTAGACACGCTCCGAGATGAGCTTGCACAGCACCCTGGCCCTTTTTTACTACAATGGGACGGAAAACTGATTCCAGAGGGCGATGGTACGTATAACATAACAATTAATTTTAACGCCCATGTAAAGTAAAAAAAGAAGTAATACCTGTTTTTTTGTTCAGAAAATAAGAAGTACGACAGACTTCCTGTTTTGGTTACTGCATACAATTTTGAGCAAATTCTTGGTGTCCCCCGGCTTGATTCTGGAACAGCCACTGCGCAAGCAGAGGCCTCTTTTGAACTGGTGGAGTACTGGGGAGTCAAGGACAGGATAAAGGGAACAGTCTTTGACACTACTTCCACAAACGTAGGCTGCATAAAGGGCTGTTGCCTTCAGCTGGAGAAGCTATTTGGCAGGAAACTGCTGCATTGTGCGTGCCGGCATCATGTTTATGAGCTCAGCCTAGCGGAAGCTACAACTGTTTTACTTGGAGAATCAAATGACCCAAGGCTTCCATTTTTCGCCAGACTCACCTCTGCATGGCCGAAAATAAAATCAGGCAAGGATTTTTGACATTGGTTTAGTTTTAAGTGTTCGCTTCGATGGTTTCAATTAATATTAAAACTTACCCGTATCTTACTTACCTCAGGAACCTATCGCACTGCTGCATCCACCCGGAAACTGAAACATATTCCTGAAGGAGACGACGTTATTTCTTTCTGCCAGAACCAACTTAAGGTAATGTTAACAGGAACGGTAACAACGATAACTTGAGGTTGTAGGTTCTGGTGGTTCTTGTGTTGATATGTGGGTTCGTGGCTTTGCTCAGGTTTTCCATCCACGCGGCGATTACCGCGAATTTCTGGAGCTGGTAATCCTGTTCTTGGGTGGCGCTGTACCAAATAAGCCTGCTTACACATTTAAAAAGCCGGGCGCGTTGAGTAAGACGCGGTGGATGATGAGAGCAATTTACTCTCTAAAGACATGGATGTTTGGGCGGCATCTGAAACTCACCAGCAAGGAGGACTCATCTTTGTTCGCCCTGAATGTCTTTCTCTGCAGGGGGTACGTCCGGAAGTGGTTTGAGGCTCCACTCTCTATTCAGGCCCCCAGAGTTGATTTGGAGTTCCTACAGTTTCTCTCCAAGAACTGCCACCTTGGTTCAGAGTGGGAGGGCGCGCTCAAGAAGTTTGCCACTCATCTGTGGTACCTTTCTCCAAAGCTGGTGTGCTTCTCTCTTTTTGACGACCAGGTTTCACCTGATCAGAAGAGAGACATCGTTGCAGCTATGAAAGAAAATGACCGTGGCGGCTCCAGTATTCGTGATCAACTGCGCGCAGAGGTGGTCCTGGACAACAGCGTGAAAAACCTGCGACTTAAAGACTTTGCTTGTCGTGCATCACTGTCATTTTTCAATGTAACAGGCATTTCTGCAAGTTTCATGGACAAAGACCCCACTGAGTGGGAGAGTGATGAAAATTATCAGAAAGGTGCACACATTGTACGCCACTTTAAGGTTGTCAATGACGCTGCTGAACGGGGTGTCGCTCTTGTCACAAGATACATGAAACAATCATCCAATAAACTCACTGAAGATGAGGAACAGCGGCAGCTGTTGCTCTTGACTGTTGCTAAGGACAGAAAACAACATAAATTAAAGTAATTAGTTGTTAAATAATGAACAATTTTATGTTTTGATACTTTGTTAAGTAATAATTTTACTTATAATGACTGGTATTTGCTTACTTTCACTGAAAATAACTTACCTTGTCGCTCTGCACTTTAATTGACAGTCCTGTAAGAAAATTGTTAAATAAACCCCTGTAAGGTATGCAACACAGGTTCAAAAATTTTGAATAAAAAATCCGAAAAAAATATTTTTATACTCAATTTTTAAAGACAAACAAGTTTTGTTTTCATAAATTTTCTGTGAAATCGATATTTAATAAGTTCAAGTGCCATTTTCCTGTCTTTCCGGTCCGCCATCTTTGATCGCCTGGCGGGAGGTTTTCCGGTGGTCCGATCGGGTCGAGCCAGGTGTCAAAATTCTTGTAATCAAGAGTGGCACCCGATCCGACCACAGGCCATCGCGATTTCGAACCTTGCTGCAAAACGGACCCCTCTAAAGAGTGGTACTTATCTGATGAACACAGGAATGTTTTGCAATGAGAAGCTTCCACAACAGAATCATGTCTGACCATTCCAGAGCGCATGTGTAAGTAAACTCATACATGCAGACCAAAGGGTGGGAGTTCAAAATCAGAATTCCCGACCGGTGTCAAGACTGTAGAGTCACATTGTCGTGAGAGCGTGTGCCGAATACAGTTTAAACCGTTGAAACCATCCTAGTTACAAGGTTTGGGATGGTGTTCCGAACCTAACCTAACACACAATAGTTTTGAGTGGCCTGGCAGACGCATCACATATATTTACATGAACAGCCAAAACAAAAACAAACAACAACATTCAGACTAACAACAACAACAACAAGAGTCCGGATACGGATATCATGACAAAAATAACCAACGGCGCGAGAGTTTTGAATTTGTAACGGACGACCTCTTTCACTCTCACAATCATATTTAGGTTATCCTACAACATACGGCACTGACGCGATAATACTTACTGAAATTTATTCTTCCAATCCAATTGCTCTGACTAGTAAGTAGAAAGACTAGACTACGGCTTGCGTCGCGTCGCTCGCCTCGCATTCGCTTCGCGCGTTTTTAGGACCGTCTGTCTTCTTTTCCGTTATGCAAAGGCGGTGGCACCCGCCAACAATGTGTCCTTCGATTTAATTTCTAATTTCAACACAAAAGTGACAGTGATTCAGTCCAAAAATTGTTTTAACACCATCCGATGCTTTCCCCTCAGTGTTTTCAAGGTAAAAACACCTTTAAAAAAGAAATCTACCGGTTTCGGGACCACGCTGACGCCAGCGCCACTACGGCACATTACGGAACTCCGCAGGAGTTTCTCCCGGGAGAAGGAGCTCCTGGCGGAGCTCCGTAATCGCTTTCTAGCAGCTTCGGTGCAAGACGTCCCGGAGCCTCCTCGCACGCCACCTCACACTCCGCCACACGACAACGAGGCCGACCAGCGCGTCCCGCCGTCCTGTGGCCCCCCACCAGCCATAGTCGGGAGGTTAAAGTAGTACATCAGCTAAGGGACGGAGTCAAGTGCACAACTTTGTAATTTCCAAAACACCAACTTCCGACCAGTTATAACATATCTTTTAATTTCTAAGAGCATCAATCGGTAAGAAATACAAGGAATGCGGTCAAAACTTATGTTAGAATTTTATTTTACGAAAGAAGTAGCATATTTAGTTGTGAACTTGACTAAAACCGGCCCTGGTGCCAACCTAACAGCCTGAGAGCTGTTAATAAAACATTTAAGTTCAAAGGAAGTTTATTACTTGGTAAAATGCATAGTCATGGTTTTATCTTAATCCTTGCCACTAAATATATCACTTTTTAACACATGTGTGTATATTTTATCTTAAACTGCGGATTAGTTTTGCCATGTCACGTCGCACAGTTGATACCTCCAATGCGCCGGAATGCGCCAGGAGTGCTCAGTTTTAGGGAGCGCTTTCTGGTAGTTTTTAAAAGGATTCTGAACATCAAACAGTCATTATTCAGCGACAAATGCAGGCACTTACTTATTTGATAAAGAGAAATTCAAAGTTTCATGCAGGAAATAAGAGATATCCCAAGCACCGTGACAGCAGTTTAAATATCGCGCCGCCACTAGCCCCCCACCACGACCGGGACCAGCAGCCGACAGGGCCCACTTCGGACCACATTAATGCTGATTACTCTCTTATTTTAGCATGAACACGTGGTTTCTTCGACGCCTACGGATTCTGTATAATCTCACGAGTGATTTGATGAGTTTTTTGTTGCGGTCTTGTTACTTTTGACGAAATTTCGGCCATTTAAGTCCGTCTGGCCGGCAGCCTCCCATAAGAGCCTATGCTAAATGACTCAATTTTAACTCGATATATTAAAATAACTAGACATAGAAAGTTATTTTCCTTTTGCAGCAGTGCGGGGCACACCTTTATCATTCGTTTAGGCAAAATTTATAAGGATTTTGTTACTTTCACTTAACTGATGTACTACTTTAAGCGCCAAAAAACGGGCTAAATGTGCAAAACATAATCGAAGCGATTTTTTTGCGGGAATCGGTAGATTTTAACCTCCTCTTTCATTTGAGTCGAGGGGTCACACTGAGAAATTGCGGGAACACCCCGAAAAAGCGGGTTGCATATCTGCACGGGGCCTTTCCAATTTTGCGCTATAAATCGAAAACTGTTTGTCAGAGCGGCGTGGCGAAAGCGGCGGGGCGTTCAGAAGACCCGGGAGATCATTCCCTGTAAGTTTCATCTCTTTGCTGTACAATTTGTAGCCTTCAGGGCCGATAAAGTAAGTGAACACCGCCGTTCAAAACAAGAAAAATGCAATTTACTCGAAATTTTCCAAGTCGAGTGTATGGATTGATTGGCACCAACGGATGCGCGCTTTCATTTGCGTTCACATCAGCGTTTAAAATTTAGGGGTCGTCGCTTTGGATTTTGAACGGCAGCGCTTTGAACGCCACCGGGCCGGGGAGCGCGCGGCACCCGGCGGCTCGTACTGCGGGGTGCCTACCCGGTGTCCCCGTAAGGCGCCATGTTAAATTCATCCCTTTATAACATTTTCTCTAAGAGATAAAAATATGCCTCAGCGGGTCAAAAGCCTGTCTTTTGGACTCAACTATCTATCTGCCGAGTGAAATCGCATTCGGAAGATGTGTACATTGACTTCACCTGCACTGGACCCAGCGGTATAGGATCTTCCCAGCGCGGGCACGACCAGTCAGCATGTTCCCCGCGTAAAAATCTTCCAAATGCGATTCCACTTGGCAGATGGATAGTTAAGTCCGAAAGAAAGGCTTTTGACCCGCTGAGGCATATTTTTATCTCTTAGAGAAAATGTTATAAAGGGATGAATTTAACATGGCGCCTTACGGGGACACCGGGTAGGCACCCCGCAGTACGAGCCGCCGGGTGCCGCGCGCTCCCCGGCCCGGTGGCGTTCAAAGCGCTGCCGTTCAAAATCCAAAGCGACGACCCCCAAATTTTAAACGCTGATGTGAACGCAAATGAAAGCGCGCATCCGTTGGTGCCAATCAATCCATACACTCGACTTGGAAAATTTCGAGTAAATTGCATTTTTCTTGTTTTGAACGGCGGTGTTCACTTACTTTATCGGCCCTGAAGGCTACAAATTGTACAGCAAAGAGATGAAACTTACAGGGAATGATCTCCCGGGTCTTCTGAACGCCCCGCCGCTTTCGCCACGCCGCTCTGACAAACAGTTTTCGATTTATAGCGCAAAATTGGAAAGGCCCCGTGCAGATATGCAACCCGCTTTTTCGGGGTGTTCCCGCAATTTCTCAGTGTGACCCCTCGACTCAAATGAAAGAGGAGGTTAAAATCTACCGATTCCCGCAAAAATATCGCTTCGATTATGTTTTGCACATTTATGGCGCTTAACCTCCCGACTACCATCCCCATCGCAGCGGTGCGGCCCTCAACACGACGCGACCGCGTGGACCTCCCGGAGCCCTCCATCTCCTCCCACGCGACTTTGCCGTGGCCCGCCCCAGCGCCGGCCCTGCCAATGGACGACCCCGACGACCGTACAGCGGCATGGCTCGGGAACATACCACCCCGCCGCCAGACGGCCCGTCGAGGCCGCCCGACGTCCAGGCCCAATCGCCGCCTACAACGCACCCGGCCAGCCCGAATCTAGAAGTTAAGTAGTGTTTAAGGCTTAACATACCACATAAGGTCCAAAATAATAACTAACCACATGCTTTAATTATAAGTCGACCTACTACCCTCCCTCCCACCACGTCATGCAGCCCACCTGGTTTCTTTTCCAGCCGATGCAGGTTCTACGTAGCCCCTATTTATTTTTATTTTTTTTATATATCGGTTTAATCTGCCACATTGCCAGACCCCTCCGCTCGCACCGTGCCTCTCCTTTTTCAGTTTTCGCCACCCCAGACGCCTTCCCCGGCAGCTCTGCCGCGCGTCGCCGCCACCGGCGTCGCGGCACCTTGTTGCACACCACACACGGCCAACCCCCACCATGCGAGGCCAGTGGTGCGGCGCGCCGAGTCACCGACCCGCGCGCCGCTCTGCTCCACTGTGCCGCCGCTGCCCAAGGACACCAGAACCGGCCTTGGCCTGCATCACCACCAGCTTCTCCAGCGGCTGCAGGCCTCTGCACTTCGCCGGCCCGGGGCATCGCCCTCCAGTCTAAACAACTCTGTCTGGGCCGGCGACCCTCACCCTGTCGGCGCGAGGCATTGCCCCGCCGACAATAACAAACAACAGCTGAGGGACCTACCTCACCAGCAGTGAAAGTGCAGTGCCGTGAAATCAGTGTCAAAAAATGAAGGGCTCGGGGCGTTCTGCCTAGTGTGTGTGTGTGTGACTGTGTCTCGACGATCGTGGCGCGTGCCGTGTGTTGGCGTTGTTTGGAAGTGCCGTGCTGTGGTGTAGTATTCCGTTGTCTTGTTTTTTTTTTTTTTTTTTTTTTTTTTTACAAGTAATTACCACCCCTTCTTTTCTCCCTTTGCTTTATGTCTATATTTTCCTTGGCTGACTGGCATTGTTCAATTACATTATATGACCTTTCAACGATTCTATTTTATCACTGTTACACTGGTAAAACAAAGGCATAAAAATTACGCCCTTTAGGGCATAAATACTCTTTTACGCCCTTGCAAGGGCATAATTCATTTTATGCCCTTGGAAAGGGCGTAAATGGTATAGGAATTCCAAGCAAAATTTTAATGCCCTTCCCAAAGGCATTAACGATTTATGCCCTTTAAGGGCGTAAATCGTTAACGCCCTTTAAGGGCATAATTTTAATGCCTTTGTTTCACCAGTGTACCCTTTTTCTTATTGTGTACTCCCTGGCGATCCGGTGGAATTTTCTGTGCGTGATGTAGGTGATTTCCCTATCATACCACATTAACTTCCACCGTATCAAAGCCAAATATTTCCTCATACGTTCGTGCTATCATTATTTTTCTCATTGTCACCCATATTACTTATATATATATATAATATTACATATTACTTCATTGGTTATGTTTGCCTACGGGCCATATTACTTTGTAAGTCGTGTTCACCTACAGGTCTCATTATTTTTGTAAATCACTTTCGGGTTATATTATCTTAAAGACGTGGTTGCCTGCGTCCGATATAATCATACTTGTTTAGAATTTTAATTTTACTTTACTATTTTTTTTACGGAGCATTTGTGTTTGCTTATTTCTTTACACGTTACATATTAATTCCCGGTTGTTTGGATTACCGGTCCGTTTTGTAGGTGATCTCCCTAAAACTGACGGTTACCTTCTACTTCCAGGAATAATTTACGGGTATTTGTCATTCATTAGCCTTATTAGTTTACGCATAACCCCTTTTTCACAGTCGTGTTCCTCAAATCCGCCTGAAACTCGGCAATGAGGCGCTCCCGTAGAGTTGTTATTCTTCTTCTTCTTATTCTTATTATTGTTAAATTATCATTACTACTATTATCACTCTTATTATTGTCATATGCTCCATCCTTCTTTTCTCGCCGGTGTAATCCCTTTAAAAACATCAACTGTCCTTCTCCAAACGCTTTAATTTTAAAGCCATCATTCATTTATTTTTGTAATTATGGCATACAACAATTTGTGTTCTCCGATTACCTGCCTTGGTTATGTATTGTATGCACTCCTTGTGGCAAAGTGGACCAGACTACCAGTACCCTTTTTGTCATTTTCAAAACTTCTGGCCGCGGACGTCCAGTACCCGTGCTGGGGGACGACCCCTTTTTTTCTCTGTCTAGATTTCGCATTTTTTTTCTTTTCCAAATTCATAAATCAATTGTTTCCTCCCCCCGGAACGAGGAATTCCCAACCTGTGCTAGGGGGGACGCCAAATTTTTTTTTCTCTCTCCCTTTTCATGCTATTCTCCAAATTTACGCATCGGTTGTTTTCCTCCCCCGGAACGTGGACGTTCCTAACCTGTGCTGGGGGACGCTGAGGTCAGTGATAAGAAACACATGGGCAAACAACCGATGCGGCTCCCCTGTCGGGCAGCCCCTGTTTTTCAATGTTACAACTGGTCAGTCTATTCTGGGCGCCCCTCCGCGGCTGCTCCGCGGTCCAGAGAGAAGGGTGTTTCTCCGCCCTTTCCCTTTCTCCTCGAGTCGCTCGCCCCTCCCCTCGAATGGGCTTTCTATAAATTAAAGGGGTGAACGTTACTCGGGGCAGTCTACCACCGATCTTCAAGCAGCTCGGGGCTCTGTTCCACTTTGCCACGAGGGGATCCCCAATTCATCCGCTGTTTCAATACTTGTAAGTCACACCATCTGTATCCTGAGCAAACCTCCAATAAACCTGTAACTGTACTGAACCCTGAGGCTTCGTTACTGGTCATTTTCCTCACATACCACAACTCATTAACCGAGACTGAACATAGGGCGAGTCCAGGGCAATACCTAGCCTGGCTCCTCACCTTCCGCCGGTACGCCTCACAGCCTCCATGGCGCCGTTTTTCCTTAACGCGCCAAATTCAAATCAATGGCTTTTCTCTGTACCGACGCCAACGCGAGCAACAGTCTCGTGCCCGCGGCAAGGAGACCCCGCCAGGCTGGACACGACGACACACGAAGTTTCCGCCTCAGGGGTGGTCACCCTTGACCCCCGCTGCGAGGCACAGATAGGCAAGGCAGCCACGTTCTAACGGCTCGAGCTATAGGCCGTTCGCACGGCGTCAGCAACGACAGCGGGGCCATCGTCCTGCCCGCCTTCCGACCAACTTGGTCGGCGCTCCAAAACCTCACGGTCATACACACAATCACACAATCACGAACGCCGTCGCAACCGGACACCTGCTCTGGCGTCGCAGAGCACATGCGTCTTCTGTTCCAACACCCAGCCGGCCTCCCGGCCCATACGCTTGATGAGCTGCACTCGCTCCGTCAGGACGCTGCCGCAGCCAACCAGGACATCACGGACACGTATGGCCTCCTCAAGGCCACGTCGTCAGTGTCATCCATGGCACTAATTGTAACCAGCGGATTAGTAATCGTTTTTGTGTACCGGTATTGTCTACTGCGCACGGCGCACAAAAAGCAGAGAGAACCAGCCGCTGTGCCACTAACATCGCAAAACTAACGAGCCCGAAAAATAAAACAATGGCTCAAGACTATGTATATTTGGTGAAGGGTAACTTAGGCCCCCCACCCCACCCCTCAAAAAAAAATTTAAAAAAATTAAATAATTAAGCTTTTCAACATTAATTTTAATAAACTTTACGTCCTTAGGTAGCCAAAATGGCAATCGCCGGTCGGGCATACAGCCTCTTCCTCGCCGCCGTCCGCGCCACTATACTCGCGGTCATTTTCTGGGCGATGGAAGAAGGCGACCCGTAGGCACCATGTGTGTGCCGGTGTAACCGGTATATTTGCTGAGCGAAGCGAAGCACCCTGTTGGGGATTTTGAATAGCCCAATTGTCCGACCCCCCCCCCCCCCGATACCTTTAGTTTACTAGAGGTATCTTCCTCTGTTTATTTTTACTATATTCATATGCGTATACATAGTCGAAGCACCATAGTGCAACCGCTATAGTCCAAACTCTATAGTCCATTCTCTATAGTCCCAGCTCAATCGTTTAAGCTTTATAGTCCAAGCTCCATAGTCCAAGCTCTATAGTCCAAGCTCTATAGTCCAAACTCTATAGTCCAAGCTCTACAGTCCAAGCTCTATGGTCCAACCTCTATAGTTTAAGCTCTATAGTCCAAGCTCTATAGTCCAAGTTCTATAGTCCAAGCTCTATAGTGCAAACTCTACAGTCCACGCTCTACAGTCCAAACTCCATAGTCCAAGCTCCATACTCTAAGCTCCATAGTCCATAGTGGTAGTACCACACGCCACGAGCCCGTTACGTTAGGTTAGGATTGCTTGGACCATTTGGTTTGAGAATGGATCCAAAGCCGAAGACTTTTCTGGTCTAGCCAGGATGCACCAACTTCCATTTACTATTCAAAAAAAGATATAGAAATGAAACAAGATATGCAGCTTCAGTTTTTTATTTCACTTCCGAACCAAAATATATGCATAATTAAACAATATGTGATGCTTCAGTTGTTTATTTAACTCTGAGGACCAGAAATTGATCAAAAAATTGTGTAATATTTTTTTTCTGTATATTTAGTACACCTTCAAGAACCAAACTATTTCACTCTGATAACAAAAAATTAACCAAAATATTGTATAAGTTTTCTTTTCTGTATACTTAATACAGCTTCTAAAACCAAACTAAATTGAATATATCTGTCCCTAGAAATTTCTGCTGTACTTTACAAAAATGTTAAAAAGTATTTGCTGTTGCAAATTTGGCACACTGCGAATATACGGCAACATTCTACTCAAGTATTTCCTTCTCCTCACTTGACAAGAATCACGCCATGAATAACAGAACGAGCTCATATCCAAAACATAAAAAGAACCAGATGAAAATTTGAAGGCACACCTACAGACAGGCAAGTCAAACTTCAGAGTAACATAAGCAGCAAACATTTGCCACACAGTTAAATCTAAAATACTTCTGCCAAACAAATTGATATTGAAATTCACTCTGACAAGCTGAACATTGGGCCTATTATCATTGTATATAGTATGAACGGAGTAGGTGTATGTATCAAGCATGTCTCTATTACAGTTGACAAATATATCAATATCCTGGAACATGCAAGTTTTCTCCAGGAGAAAAGCAGGGAAGCCACCACCAATCGCCCACAATGAGTGATTACCATCACAACCATCACAGAGTCTATCAACTGTCATCAAAGCAAAATAAATATCTTTCAATACCGGTAAAGGAATATCAAAATTTTTGTAAACACCAGCATTACAATGAAATCCACTAGCCAAATAGTTTTCACATAATTTTTTCGATGAAATACCAACACCAGGATAGAGAACCGGAAACAAAGGAGTTGAAACAGCAAGAAGTTCCTCATGAAATGCATCTACATCTTCATTAATCACAACTGAAAGAAACACAAAGAAAATTGAATGATAATTTTGATACACAGATTTTCATTTTTAACAGGATGCAATTAAACGAGTTCAACCATGTCAGCTTTCCCCACTTTCCCATTATAAATAATATATAAAGCATCATTCGACCCAGCTTGTCCATTCAATTCATTTAGATCTTCGTCAGACATAGAGCGAAACCGCACTGGGAGATAAACAAAGCTTCTTCCAGTTGGAGACCGATCATCAACTATTGTAGCACGTATAGCTGGCCCATACTGAGTATTAGTCCTGGCCAAGAGTATGATTTGATACCTTCTACCAGGGATTAGTTCTGAACACTTCCTTAATGGAGTAACTTGCTGATTTCTGTAATTAAAGCTTTCCCTAGCAGTAGAACCTTCGGAATGAGGAGACGGACTGTTGTTGAAATCTTCAGCAGCTGTTGAAGAAGAACCTCTTCGTCGACCAAAACTCTCACTTTCACTTGAAGTCGATTCTCCATTCAATTCAGATCCCTGTAGAACAAATTTATATATATATATATATATATATATATATATATATATATATATATATATATATATATATATATATATATAAAAAAACAGTTACACAACTTTAAATAAAAATTGAAAATTACAATTCACAACTTATTAACAACTTCACCTCCCGATTAGATGATCCAGTTAATTGGGATGTCTCATGATTAGAAGCTCCAGAAGATTGCGATGTCCCGCCAGCCAAATGCTCATCAACATGTACAGATAATCCAGATAATTCGGATGTATCATGATTTGAAGATCCAGAAGACTGCGATGTTTCGCTAGCCAAATGCTCATCAACATTTGCAGATGAAGTCCCAACTCCAACCTTTAAAAATTTTAAAATTAATATTCAAATCCACTTACTGAACTTCAAAAAATCCATACAATAAAAAAGAAAACATACTTGTTTGTTAGAATCTGATGAGCCTGATGTAGATGCACCACTATTTACATTACACTTGCGCTTTGGTTGGGTTTTACTACATGAATTTCTTTTCCTTTTCCGAGATTCCTTCTTCTTATTTTCATGCTGCTGTTCGTATTGTTCAGAATCAGATTCAGACGAAGACATGATTTAGATTACCAAAGGACCAAAAATAAAATATAATAACAATTTGGTAAAATTTTGTAAAGTTTCCAAACAGATTGCAGCGGTTACCAGTGGTTACCTTAGCAACACAGTAACACATACAGGGTTCCTTTTACCACCAACTTTTGAAACTTATAGAGACACATTTATATTCCTGAAATAGAAAATTTTAAAATTATTACTTCAAATTTTTAAAATTAAAACAAAAAAAAAATTTCTTTTGTAATACCTCTTTCTTCAAGCCACTTCATACCATCAATTTTCATTTTATAATTATTAGGATTTATTCTGAACAGATGACTGCTAAAAGAAGACCCAGCAATCATAAGGTGGCACTTTTCCCTCACACGAGACATAGCCACATAAAACAAACCAGGTGATCTTTCACCATCATCAAAGTGCAACACAACACGATACAAAGTTAAACCCTGCGATTTGTGAATAGTCATGGCATAAGCAAGAGTCAATGGAAATTGATACCGAGTACAATATTTGTTATTCACAGTCCATGATTTGATTACTCGCACAATAGGAACACAACCATTGGGAAGAGTAGGACCATAATAATTCTCAAATTTTACCATTATGAATACAGGACCATCAGAACGAATCTCATCACAATAAACTATATCTTCCACAGTGCCAATACAACCATTCACAAGACCACCCTCAGTCCACAAATTGGAACGCAACATAACACGAGCACCAATTGCTACTTCCAATACATTCTGCAAATTACCAGCAAGATCATCGGACGAACATTTAGCATAAGAATTATTATTCTCAGCTTTAATACTCACAATAAATCTACCCAATTCCAACAATTTCTTCTTATTGAATAAAGACACTTGAATAACATATTGATATAAATGTACAGCATCTGAAAAACTTTCAATCTCTTCAGATGACATATTGGCTTCAAACCTGTCAGATATGTACATTTCCCCAAGCTCATTGACAACGCCATGACTCAAATTATCAAGAAAATTGATAAATGCAACATCTACTTGCCTATGATGAACATCTAAAAATTTGTACGAACCAAGCTCTTAAATAATACACTGCCTGCATTAGCTACTGTCTTATTAGGATCAACATTCAGATTATACAATGGAGTATCACCAATAGGCGGAATCTGACACATATCTCCAAACATGTAGACACATAAGCCACCAAACGGTTTGTTACAACTCTTCATCTGCATACACCTTCTATTTATTATATTCAACATCCTACAACCTACCATTGAAAATTCTTCTATTACAAGAAATTTCACATTAGACATCTTTTCTTGAAAGATAGATAGACTCTCACCCTTCAAATCAAGAACATCTTTTGTCATATTATCATACATCAATCTAAACGCACTGTGTATTGTACGGCCATTAGCATTTACTGCAGATGACCCAGTAAAAGAAACAATCAACACTGATCCAGGACCAAAAGAATCAACAACCATATACTCAAGTTCACCAATTATTGCAGTCTTCCCACATCCAGCCGCTCCTTGACACAATATAAGCTGTGGAAAATTTTCAATTCCAGAACCATCTTTCAAACAAGATATTTGAGAAGAAACAATATTTATAACTTGTTGCTGATCACTGCTAAGTACCAGGTTGGCATCTCTATGCCTCATCACATGATCAATACCATTCTTTTTAGCATCATCTAAAAAAGAATTCAGTTGTTGGGCTTCTTCGATGCTGCACAAAGTCTTTTCAAAAACCATATGACTAAGTTCAGATAATTCAAAACATCTTAAATTACTTTCACCCAAAGATGCACCAACGAATAACATCCAATCATCTTGATTCTTCACATTACACCTGTTAAAGATTTTTTTTAAATAAAAAAAAAAAAACAACAAAATAATTTCATAAACATATGACATAAACTTACTCTTCGGATTCACCAAAAGACTGATCATCAGAATCATATGTCTCTTCATTCATAATTTCAGAACACTTCTTATAAGGAAGATTATCCACAGTAAGATCATTTGCATGCATAATATCAAGCCATCCACTTTCATTTGTACATATTTCATCTACATTGGTCCACGGAACATGCAGTAAAACAAGTTGTCTTGCAATCTCTTTGAAATCAACATCTTCACCTGTCGTTCTCAGACGAGGATAAATGACAGGTACAGCTTTTCTTTTCCGAGCACTGTATGTGTCTATGTTAAACAACTGAACAAATTTCAATAAAGACACATTTTGCAACTTCTGAGGCCTCTTACTATAGGAATGAAATACATGATTATAGTTGTCCTTAACATCTTCATGATCAAAATTCAAATGATACTTCCATTGACTGTTCTTCAAATTCAGTTTCACAAATGAACGGCTACAAGAAAACAACTTCTTCCCACATAGTAGATGATGCACTTCTTGTGCAGAATAATCTCTTTCAACCAATGCAGCCATAAAAGTTTTTTGAACAGTTGATTTAACAGTTTGATTGTCTTTCATATTACACAGCAATGATGACAAAATTTCAAGCAAAGGCCTAGATTTCACTTCACTTTTTGACACATACTTTGATATATATTGTCTGAAACCTTTGTCACTCAAAACAGCAGCCCAATCACCATTAGATCTCAAGGACCTCAACCATAATTTATTGTGCTGGTTAATGTCAGGATGATTCCTTTTACCAACAAATTCATAATACTTTCGATCATTCAGCACAACATCACTTTCTTCTCTCAATTGCTTCGGAAAACCATACTTGCATTTTTTCTTCCCATCATTAGTACATTTCTTGGAGCAAACATGCATTTGAACACTGTTTATCAATGCTGATAAATCATCTTCAGTAGAAGAAATGTCACAGATTTTGACACTGCAAGGATGGACACCAACATCAACATAATTCAAATTTGGTGACTCACAAGATATTTAATTTATCATAATATCGAATCACATTGATTTTCATTTCATCAAACTTGGATTCTAACATGGACACATCACAGGCATTAGACAACCATATTACGCCATGTACATGAGGAGATCCACGCATCTAAAAAAAAGAAAAAATTAAGAAACAGAACAAAACTAAACAAAAATATATATGAAAACAATTCTTTTTACCTGCCACTCAAACCGATACCAATAGTCAAGGACTTCAAACTGTCCAAGAACTATACTCTCAAAAAACATAGTTAACATTTCATAGAAATAATCAGAACAAATTTTAGGATGATCAATAACATATTGATAATAGTCCTTCTCACTGGACACTCAAACAACCCTTTATACTCTAGAATCAATTCTTTCAATCTAGGCCACCTCATGTCTGCAGCAGAAGATGTGAAAAAAACTGTAGGTAATGAAAACATATCACACATAGCATCTAGTTCACCAGAACGTGATGACCAAAATTCTCTCGTTCCTCTAATGTTGCTGCCATAAACTAACATGTCTTTCATAAAATCAGGATTTTCCTTCATAATGTCTTTTAATACTTCCATATTCATCTTCTTCATCAATGGATGATCTTTTATATAAACTGTGCCTTTTGATAAACATTCCCATCTCATAATAGTATTCAAGGCAAAATATGGAAATATCTTATGTTCAGCAAATCGTCCCATCTTCATAGTCCATTAAATATTGAAAATATATTCTCGCTGTCAACTGCTTATCTCGAACTTCAAACAAATC